>VDFB02082751.1:0-21235 GCA_007258455.2 Sequoia sempervirens
GGATGCTCAAAAGTATGAGGAAACAAGAATTAAGAGGGAAAAGGAGAAAGGAGAAAGAAGAGAAAATAATAAATGCCATTTATGTGAGAGATATGTTGAAGATAAAAGTTGAGTGAATGAAAGTTCTCAATCAAGAAGATCCTAAACCTATTTCAATTACATCCAATTTCATAGTAATTACTCAAATGATTAGTAGTAATACTCTAAAATCTCCAATAAGTAATACACATACCAATACTTTGACTAGTTTCATTGTCACTTGTTTAGTTTCCATGCCTACTACAACTAATATCCCATCTTAGCAAATTATTGGAAAAAGGAAAACAACTTGTTAAAGGAGTAACTATAAATGAATTACCATCATCTCAAAAGGATTCAAAACCTGAGGGTCTTGAACCAATGTATATTAAATTGTAAAAGGATACAGATCAGTTGCAAAGGGAGATAGAGAGAATACAATAGTTGGCCACAAAAATTGAAATGGAGAGAAAGATTGAGTTTCTGAAAGCTTTATATGGGCTGGGTCATTCCTCAAGTTCTAGTTCCCAAAATCCACCTCAGCCATCATCTCATCCTATCCCAACAATTGGTCTAAATACTTCTCATATAGGTCAGGCTACCTCCATTTCTCAACCTCATAATATAAGTGGAATTGAGCAACATTCACAAATTCCTAGGAGTGAAAAAATATAGTCTAAAAAGAAAAAAGTCAATTAGCCTGAGAATTAGAATGTAAGAGGGAGAGTTAATGCTGAGCAAAAAAATAATTAAGGCAATCGGTTTTCTAGAAAACCTCTGAAACTAGAAAGGTAGAGGTAATTGTTCTTTGATGGGATACCTAGTTATCTTAATCCTATCCCCAATGACATAAAAAATATGTTGAGTAAATTTATTGGAAACAATGCTATATCTACGGAAGATCGTTTAAGAACCTTTTTGAATTTTCTAGATTACTATGAGATTAAGGATGAGGATGTATTTCTAAAGTTATTTGTGTAGTCACTTGTTGAGGATGTAAGAGATTCATATAGAAGCTTATTAGACACAAGCATTGGTTCTTGGGAGGAGTTTTAAAAATTATTTAGGGAGCAATATGGTGATAAAATTGATCCTAGCTTCATGCTAAATGAATTCAACACTATCTTCAAGGGACACAATCAAATGGTTTTTGAGTTTAATACCAGATTTTAAAAGGAAGTGTTTAGGATTCCTCCTTACTTAAGGCCTAATTAACATGTGTTTCTTGTCCTATACTATAATGCCTTTGATTCCAAGATGGGATATCATCTTAGAGATAAGAATCCACAAATTTTGAGGGAAGCTTACAAAGTTTCTTTGCATATTAAAAGAAGTAGAAGAGCTATTGGTAAAGTGGGAAGAAGAGAAGATGTGAAAATATTGAAAAATCCCAAGTGACAACATGAAAAGGGATCAACTTCTCATGACAATCTAGATAAGGTAATGATTACCTTGAAATGATTGAGCTACAAGATGGTTGAAACTAAAAGGGATTAGGTAATGAGAAGCCTAAATTCTAGAGAAATGAAAGAACTTATAGATTGCATAATCAACCTTATAATAAAAACTAGCATGATGGTAAACCAATCTTCAATAATCAGAAGAATGTGAAAAAAAAGAGACTCCTGATCCACTAAAGAAATTTTTTGATAACTTTGTTGATGAAACTCCATGGTGCATAGTATTCCATTTTCCACATTCTCCACTTTAATTTGTAGTAGAAGAATGCTTGGAGGAGGAACAAAATGCATTTGGTAGTTTTGACCCATATTAAGAAAAATTATGGAGATATAAACATGTTAACACGTAGGTTGGGTTTTGTTGGCGAAGACTATTCTTCATATGAAGAGTCAAATCAAATTGATGTGGATGATCAGAGGCATAAAGTAGATTCTTATTATCAACAATTTTTTTCTAATGAAGATGATGAAGGAGAATACAATGTGTGCAATATTGAGACAAACAAACCTAATATAACTCTAAGGATACCATCCGAAGAAGACAATAAAAGGTTAATAGTTGTTGCAGTTTCTTAGTTTAAGTTTAATATTATCAAGCTAAAAATAGGGTGGATGAGTCTATAACTAAAGATAATAAGGGTGAAAATGTGTGGGCTAAGAAGATTGGAGCTGTAAATATTGATGAGTATATAGTTTCTCCAACCATAAAGGTAAAGTATCAAAAGCATAAACTTGAGCAAGAAAAGAATAATGATGAGAAAATAAATGAAGAAAAATCTAAGCATAAAAGGGACAAATCTACTAAACAAGGCTTGAAAACACATGATCTACCTAAATATACTTCTGCTGATATGTTTCAATTGCTATCACAAGTTAAATTTATTATTCCTTTGCTTGAGATGATGAGGATAGAAGAACATAAGAAAAATGCAGTTGCCCTCATTAATAGTGTGGATTCAAAATGTGAGGAAGTTGAAGGGGTAATCAATGATATCCCTCAAGTTTTCTTGCGTACCACTATTACTACTTGTCCAAATCAAGTTGACCCATTCTATGTAACTCTGATATTTGATGATAAGCTTGTAAAAAATTACATGATAGTGTATACACCTAAAAATGGTCTAGATAAATTTGATTAATTAAATACATTTATTTAATTAATTAACTTGTTTAATTCTTCTACTATTAAATAAATAGAAATATCTATTTATTATAGTTCATTATTCTATTCTAATCACATTCTTCTTCTAAAGTAGATAAATTACTTCAATATTTTGATTTGTTTAATTATTCATTTATTCCTTCTTAATTAGATAAACTATATCAGATGGTTTTATTTGATTATCATATCTCCTTTATTAAATAAAAAAAAATCATTTATTTGCTTTATTTAATAATATTCCTCCATTTTCTAAATTGAATAATTCTAATATTCTTCCAAATTTAAACTTTCAAATAAAATAAAATTTTCTTTATTCTTCCAAACCAATTTTAGAACATTCATAGGAGAATTGGCTTTCCTCTTCCTATTTTTCTTCTTGGTCTTTTGAAGGAATTCTTTATCCCTTCCAACTTCTTCTCCAAAAAATTCATGCTTCTCTATCAATTTATCTAGATTCAATCTCAATCATTGCTTGCTTCCATGTCACATTTTCCTTTTGAAAATCTATAAATACAACCTTCATCTATATGAAAAGGATCCTAAATTTTGTGTAATATTACTTTGTAGGCATTCAGGAATTTAGGAATCTAGGCATTCAAGCATTCAAGCATTCAAATTATCATAAAATTTAGCAATATAATCAAGCATCGTAGAATCCACATCATGGCTCATCATAGTTCTCTATAGCTTTCATTTATGAAGTTTCATTTAAGCACATTTACAGTAGTTTCTTTTATCATAGTTTCTCTGTAGCTTCATTATCATTCAAGAATCATCATATAGGATTAGATTAGTCCAATCTCAGTCTCTAAATTGTAATTTTAATAGTCATGATGCTCATCAAATCTAAGAGCTAAGTGATTTAATAAATCTTTAGAGATAGAGGACAATAGGACGCTTTCAGAGGATTTTTGCTTTAAATTAGTTTAATTAGTGTTGAATTTTTGATATAATGTGTTATTTAGAAGTGTTTTAGTATTTTTATTTGTTTACTATTTCCACATTTACATTTTGGCATCCACAAATACCCTATCTAAGAACCTAGTGTAGTGTCCAGCTTGTCAGTTTCTGAACATTGTAATTCTCATCGGTGCAAGGGGAGGGAATAATCTACCCCCAAGACACTCACCATATAATTTCCATGGACCGTTTTCTCAAGGGATCAAGAATATAACTTTGAGTGTGCACCTAGAAAAGACAAAAACATAGATTCCCTCTAGGGGGTGACACGACTGTGCGAGTCGACACAATTTTAAGATGTGGGCCATTTGAGTATAATGATGATCTTTTGTACTTAAGAGTGAGTCTATCTAAAGTGTATTATTTATTAAAAACCCATAGAAATCAAGAAGAATCATGTTTGATTCTTGAACATACACTTATTGTTTACAAAGATGAAAACTTCTAGAAAAAGGAAATTGAAACTCAAAACACCATGGCTGAAATAGATGAGGATCAATTGAATGCTTTAGCTCATCAAATGAAATACCTTCAACAAAAAATCTGGGATATACAAAGGGAAACAACCACAGAGAGATATTTGCAGCCAAACATTTGTTCTTATTCCTCTAACAAAAATCTGGACATGACACCTTCTCTACCAACAACTACATCATTGAAGTTCAACTTCATTGAATTTTTGCAAAAGTTCAACAAGCCCAAATCTAGGTCCTCAAATACAAATGATATTGAACAATCCTATCATGTCATGCATTTATCTCCATCCACCATAAGCCAAAATAAATGTCATGCCCGAAAAAAAATTCACTAGAAAACCCCACATATATATTTTTTTTCTTTTCTTTTCAATACAAACGTTAAGCTAAATATCACTTTAGAAGTTTGAGTTGCAACACTAACCAAGATAAGAGTTGGGCACCCAAGTGAGAGTCACTTCTCAATCTCAAGCGTAGAAATTATCTATACATAGTTTGTATGCCAAACACTGCTAGGGATCACTTGACACACACTATCTTATACCCTCTTGGGTCATCTAGATTTCATGAGTCTTGGATTGAATATGGTGAGTCTTATAAGATTGAAATTTATTTTATTTGATTGGTAAACTCAACCAAAATATGGTTATAACTACTTAGGTTAAATGAATAACAAAAAAAATAACACCATCCCTTGCGAGTCCTAGGAGTACACGTCATAAAACTCAAGGCAATTATCGCCCAAGTTTTAAATGCTTACATCTCCCAAAAGCATAGCATTATTCAATAACTAACCTAAAAGTAATTGTATCCTTCACATCAAAAGTATCAGTTGATATGAAACTTGCCAAGGGTTAATTCGCATTTCACCGACACTATAATATCATTATGGATTGTAATGGTATTGTGACATTACTAGTCTCTTCAACTAACATTGATACTATCAGGGTAAGACATCTAGCTAGTATAAAGGTGGCATTGATGCTAATGCAAGAAAATAGCAAAGCGAGGTATTTGATCTAATATCACTTATCAATATTACTCACCTTACTAATATTATTTCATTTACTGACATAATAAGACTATCCTTAATGATAAAATTTTCCTTAATATTTATCTCATCAAATACTAACATCCCTCTCTATAAATCATTAATATTAAGGCAATAATTCTATTTATTTTCTTTTATTAATGGATTTCATTATCTATTTAATCATGTATCACTTGACTCCCATTCTAACCCCAACTAAGAAATTTAAATGATTTTCTAATGACTTACAAAATAAAATAAAATATAATGGAATAAATAAATGTTAGTACTTATATGCCCAATTCTATTCCCTTATATACAAATATCTCCTAACTATTATTTATTAATAATATCCTTTATTTATTTTCTTTTATTATTTATTCCCTTATTATTATAATGCTTAACCATATAAATGGAAAATTAAACCTAAAAGAATGTATAAAGTGCTTTATTTTAAATGTATAAAGTGCTCTATTTTAAACTAGTGGAATCGCACCCTTTAATTAAGGAGGAAGATTATATTAAAGAGTGTAAAAATTTTAAAGAGAAAAGTGCGATTTAGGGGGTAAGAGAATGGCGCCCATTCTCACCCACCCCCACGCCTCCCAAAATGCAAAAATATGACTCTAAAGGAATTAATACACGTAGAGCATAGATTTGATATTTCATGCATCAAATAAAGAGGATTTTAGACGATGGTTCAGTCAACTCGCCAATCCCTGCCCAAACCTTATTTCATAGTGGTGGCACGTCAAATTGGTGAATTAAAATGGTATTACCCGTGAGAAAGTGTTTGGATAAGTGGTTACCAATAGCAGCCAGGGAAGATTGATTGAAATCTGTTTAATTGTCTTGGATTGATATGGACGCAATATAGCTGTTGATATCCTATACCATAATACTATTATTACTCCCAAGGTAGCTGAGGGATGAGATCTCAGGGTGATTCGACAGTGACGTAAATCCCATCCTCACCCTAATTTCTGACGCCACTGAAGACTTATCTAAGTAGGCATTTAAAACATAGGATGACCGATGAATCAACTCTACGAGTCCACATTTAGTGTTCGTGCTAAGACTTATGTCCCCCACATATTCTCACTCCTATTCTTCTTTAGCTGAGGCGACATGGACATGGCGATGATAGAAATTTCCAAATATGGCAGCTATGATGGGTCAATGTAATGACAGACGACTTTCTTCCTTTAACCTTTGGAAAACGTTAACCTTTATGCATGGTAGCGAAATCGGTGATAATGAGAGTAGGGTGGGGTAACAGGAATCTACTTCAAAATTTGAAAGCACTAAAACTGTTTTGTTTTATTTTATTATATAATAATACTTAGTGAGCATTTACTCACCCTGACAACATAGTCTGTAAAAAAAAAGACCCGAGTATTGTGATGGAGACATTGCAGCGGGTGTCTTAGAGGATGAGCCAACCCCTACAGATTTTATAAGATCACATCGTGGGTGGTTGAGGATCACCCTATTTTCGCCCTGGGATTTCACGCACCATTATGATAGTATACTACCCGCTGAGTAAATTCCTGCTTGCTAGACATTTCGTCTGAGTAGCACGCTGAATATAATCAAGTGGCAGCCATTAATTTCCTGCTGGGCTTCTGAAATGATCTGAAGCGACGCTTGGCTAAGGGAACCCAAAATGATGAAAATCCCAACAGTCATCTAGGATATGAAGGCTTTGATAATGTTTCATGGCATTTCCTTAGTTTATTCTTTATTCTTTTTTTTTTATTTCATTATAGTTTACCTGATAACTATCTTTTGGCTTTGCAGGAATGAGGCAGTTTGCGTGGGATCTCCAACATAAATTTCATCACCATTTTAGTGTTTGGTGATTACATTATTCCCCACCAACTTCAACTACCAGCGTTCCAATCCATTCTTTAATGCATCTTTAGTGACATTCTTTAGATTTCAACATGCTTATTGCAGATTAAGCCAGAATACAATTTCTACTTGCCTAAGCGATAAATCTAAAGGTATATTTGAAAGTGGAATACTTCTATTTAAATTTCATGTACCTGTATTTAGCTGTAAAATCTGTACAAATAAGAAATATGCACAAGAGGCAGAAATCTGGTGATTTCATTTATTTATCTATTTTCTACTTTGAAAGCATGATAATTTTCCTACTAACTATATACCTACTTAGGCATAGTTTATTTCCACCCCAATAAAATACAAGAAAATATTCTCTTACAAACTCATTTAAATTTTGTAATAGCATAATCCAAAATTGTTAGGCTCCTATTATTTTACTACCACTGTGAACCGAAAACTGTCTAATTTATTTTATGCAGTAACAAGACTATCACAAGTCTTTATAACCCATCAATAACAATTTATTTTTGTTAACAAAATAACAGAAAAATTGCAATAACATATCCAAAACCTTCATACCATTTACAATAAAATTAAAGAGGAAATATTTTGATACATTTTAAGGTATTGTATCTTGGATGAACACCTTTATAACTTTAGCAAAAGGAGGTTAAACACTTCCATTTAAAACTTTAAACATCATTTTCAAGGCTCACTTTTGTTAACATAGCCTTTTTATACCTTTCCATTAAGAACACAATACACCATTTTCTTTTACAATATGAGTTCAAAAACTACCATTTTTACTACAAGAAAACACCAAACTCTTCATTTAATAAACAAGGGGTTTCAAGTGGAGGCATATAGAGATAAACTCTAGCATTTTTAGATCAAATTTTTTTTAAAGAATACATGCTAATGAATAAGGGTTTCTCTAATCCATATTTCACTTCTAAATGGAATACTAGCTTTCCATATTACCACAATATTTGAGATTACAATGAATACACACAAATGAATAGGGCTTGCTCTTTTCCATTCTATTCATGTTACAACAAGACACTATCTTTCCATACTACAATCAAATCTAAAGAAGTGCAATGAAAAACACACAACTGATGAAGTCTTGCTCTCCTCCCTACCATAATGGCGTCATGGAGCCTCATGGGCTCTAGCCATACCCCCGAGCAAGGTAGTCTCTTAGCTCCAAGATGATGCATGGAGCCTTTTCTCATTTTTACAAAGAAATAAAACTAACATAGCACAAACTTAATGTATCTAAGTTTTCTACCTTCCATTCTCCACCATGATTCATTCCATATTTCACATCCCTACCACCAATAACAAAGGGAAATAGTAGTAGGAGAGAATACTTATCTCTTTATATGAGGAGGCTAACTCCTTGAACCTTCTTTCCTCTGCCAAGCCATCTTGATCATTCTCTACTATCTCCATTAGAGTTCTCCAAGAGGAGAAGTGGGCAATGCCCAAATCTTCCATCTTCTTGAGATATATAGGGATCCTCCAAACCTACACTCTTTCCCACAAGTGCTCACACATGTGTGAGTCTTATGCCAATTCCAAGAGCTTTTGGGGAGTGGGAGGTTGAGAGTGACAAGTCACTCTTCCCAAGCCCCAACACTTTTTGAATTCGTCACATTCATGAATGTGGATTTTTGAGGGGTCTTTTCACACTCCAAGGACAAGTTCACATGTCAAAAAGGTTCCAAACCCATAGGTATAGGTCCTAGGGGTCTATTCTTGTTCAAAAACCAAGGAAATTGACTCAATAATCCCTTTTTAAAACCCACAAAAGAATCCATACGAATTTTGATCATGACCAAGGGTTCCAACCCCAACCAAACTCACATCACATGTCCTACAATTGGATTCTACTCAAACATAATCACCCAAACAAAAATATAACCTCAAACCCTTCTAAGTCCAATAGGGCTACACTTAGAACTTCCCAAAGATATATTTGATTTGATTCCAATATTTATCCATCCTCCTATTTGCATATTCGATTCCTGCACATTACCAAGGTCAGCATGGTTAGATCATATATCTCTTCATATTATTAGCTAATCCAATTCACATAATTTTCACTCATGAACTATTTACACATTAATACATCAAATGAACCTAGATTCAATTTTCATTATAATCCAAGGAAATATACACTTACTCCCATACAAGAATATAGTCACTCCATCATTTTGTTTACCACCTTAGTAATTCATTTTAAACTCCTATAACATTAACGATGAACCATTTACCAAAATTTAATATGCCAAATAACCCATCTCTTTCAAGTTATATCCAACAATTCATATGTGCTTCTATCATAATTAAATCAAGGTTAATGCCCATGAATCCTAAAAAGAGTTTCATCATTCATCTCATCATAATCATGAATTATCTAACTAATTGTTTGATTGAAATAAAATGGGGGATACGAAACGAGGTCTTACATTCACGGTAGCATAAGCAAGAGTATTATCAAATAATCACACTATTTGTCATCCATAATACATCTTACCATCTATTTAGGATCACATAAAACATATTAGGTCTTTACTAATCACATGCAAGGTGGGGCCTTACATCTCCCTCCCCTTAGCTTAGACTTCCTCCTGGAAGTCGTTAAGGTTTGAAAACATAATCTCAATATAAGAACAAACATAAATATATCAAACATACTAATTACTTTTACTTTCTCAATGGAAGAATCAAAACATTTAGCTATAAGCACACATTAGAGACAAATCTCTTCCATGAATTAAATATTTAAATACTTAGAATAAAATTTCTCATAATGGAACATTTATTTGATATACAATTAATTTAACAAATGCTAACAACAATCCTTGTAGCTCAAATTTATTAACAATGTAGTCAACTTCAATACAAAAATATATCTGAATGAATTCATATCCTTTTATACACCTCCAAAATTTCTTTGCATCATAACATATACATCACTCATGATGTTGGAAAATAGTTTTTGTTTCATGGGCCAATCATGTCTCAGAATTATTAGCTTCACATTTTGTCTAAATATATGCTTAAGAGAACATTTTACCTTAAAATTATGGCACTCATACCATGTCTCAAATAATATTAACTTTGCTTCATATGTTACCATTTTTCTCCCATAGCTCACAGGTATGCCACAACACATTTATTTGTAATTTCACATGTACACACAACAATAGCAAGGATGCTCTTCTCAATTGGGTGCGCCTGTCCTCATATAAAGGATGCTCTTCCCAATGGGTGTGCCTATCCTCATACAAACACATAATTTACAACACAAGGCTCACACAATGGGGTTTACAAGGATGGATATTCTTGGATACCACTCGAGGCCCTTCTCTAAGGACTCCTCCATATAGATAAGAATAATCATAGAATGAGGGAAGAATGGATTAATGACCGTCCCATACCGGTCCCATTCACAACCCCTTTCAAAATAATTCCCCAACACATCTACTCCCCTATACGACCTGCCAGGGAACCCCCCGGGATATGGCAGTTTACAAATTCCACATTACACCACACATGCCAGCAAATTTGCAACCAAGGAGAAAGCCTCAAACTGAATAACACAAGATCATAAACCAAAGGTTCAATAAAACTCCCAAGAGGGAACTATAAATTCAAGAGAAACAAAATAAAGATAAATTGTAGCTACATTGCAACATTCCAATCATAATTCAAAGGTGAAATTAAACAAGTCCTTGAGGCAAGTCGGACTATATAACAACTTCCAAATGGCTAAATAGCCTAAGTACATAAATGTAAAATTACACATTGCTGGCACATAATAAAATAAAACATCAATCAAGAATCATAAATAATTCATATTTCAACAATAAAATTTGCACATTACAAACACCACGTGACTTGATAAGCCACCTAAGGGGAGGAGGGGAATGGTAGTTCTCTAACCACGTCATAAGTATTATAGCAAGAAATAAATTGGTGGTCCCTGACCACATAAATATGAATAACTGGTGGTCCCCGACCACATAAATATGCATCGCTGGTGGTCCCTGACCACATAAATATGAATAACTGGTGGTCCTCGACCACATAAATATGCATTGCTGGTGGTCCCTGACCACATAAATATGAATAACTGGTGGTCCCCAACCACATAGATACGCATCGCTGGTGGTCCCTGACCACATAAACATGAAGCACTGGTGGTCCTTGACCACATGAATATGAGTAACTGGTGGTCCCTGACCACATAAATATGAATCACTGGTAGTCCATGTTATTCCATCCTTTACCCATGGGTTATATACATCAAGGAATAGGTTTTCACTATGAACCAACAAGTGTGGCTCTCATATGTGGGGGAGTAGGCCATGATCAACGTCCATGGGAAGATTACAATGACTTGACATAGATCCTTTATCAGGATTAGGGACAACACCCTGAGCTCGTAATCTCCTGATGGTAGACCATGTGCCTCTCAACCCCTATTTACACTAGCTGGCATCACACTCCCATTAGGGGGGAACCAAACGCTAGGGGTACACATTTAACATACAAACAATACTAACACAAAGGAATACATCACATTGCATTTAATAAACACACGTCCACACATATCATGTTTACATCATTTCTTAACTAGCTAACTTACACAATGGACCATCACAAGGGGTACACATAGGGGATCGTACTAGACATCCACCACCCTTATCCCAAGTCAGATACCCTGTATCTCATACTTGGGGCACAACACATTTACTGGTTTCACATCACATGACATAACACAATACACTCTATGAAATTTTTCATATAACATAGTAAAATCAATGTACTTAAATACACTCCATTTTCTTTAGGTGAAATTCACTTTTCTTCTCAATTTTGTAAATCTCTACTCACTTTGCATATGTAAAGGAAATCACTAGACGATGTACAACTATAGCCTAGGTAGTACTCCATTTTCTTAGGTTTAACAATACATGGTATATCATACTTTTATCTTACTAATCCATTGTCCAACATCACATATATGATCAATATTGGTTTTCTATATTTGAATCCATATTGTCCTTCCTCTTTCATTCAACTATGTTTGTTACATGTTCACTAACATATCCATATGGTAATTTCCATTATATATATTTTGCAACATGATAAAGAATGTTTCCTACTCAATAAAGAAGTTAATCAATCATTTTCTTTTGAAACATTATAATACAAGAGAAGAAAGCACACTCAATTCATAAAACACATGATAAATCATAGAATAATAATTTTCACAGCTCATTAATCTATATATATTTTTAAACAAATATTGCATTTCACTACCTAAGGTTGACTCATTTAATCACATGTTATAATCATAATTTTATTTTATTTTTTATTTTGTAATCACAATTATTTCTAACTTCTTAAGGTACAAAGACATACAATGAGTAACAATTCCTACCTCTAAGTTTTCTCCAGTGTGTTTCTCTTTCACACACACACACACATATTTTCCTCAAGAGTACTAGTCATCGGTATCTAGAAATGCACAACATCAGTTGGGAGTCTTTCATGGAAATTTTCATGTCCTTGATGATACCATTTAGTTTCTCAATCATTCAATTCACTAAAAATTTTACATAATTCCTCACCCAATTTATAAATTCAAACAATTGATTCTTCAATTCTTGTGACATATACACAACCTTAAAGGTCAACACCTAATTGAATATGTTATTACTTCATATTAGACATACAATCCTTTCTTATTTTGGCTCCAACAAGACTTTATTTATTATCTCATTTATAAGGAAAATAGTAATAGCATGCATTCTAGATAAAGTTTTAACATCAAGTTCACATTTTGATATGGTCTCATCACAAAGGTATGTTTAATTTTCTAGAATTAAGTTATTTATACAATATCTAATTCAATTTTCACCAATCTTAACTTAGTTGAAACTTTCTATACATTCTCACCTATGACTTGAATCATGTTCTATCATTTGCTATTTTAGTCTATTGGTAAAACAACTCCAAGATTTATTAGTTGTTGTATTTCTATTACATTCACTAAGTCTTTGTTTACTTGCAAAAGTGTTAGGATAACTTAAAGTTTACCCATTTAATTCAAGCTAAAATATGATTTTGACCACTTTTAAAAATTGGATTTACTATGCATTGCAAGGCTTTTATCCTTAGTTGATGCCATCATACATGAAATTTTTTTTTTCTTACCAACCATAAAGTGAATTGTTTGTTGCTTCACGAGATTAACCCTTATACACTTATATGTAAATCAATACCTTTGGGTAATAGAATAGGGCCTATAAATTTCGTGGTCAAGGTGTAAAAGATTCTTAGTTCATGCGTGTATTAATACCAATTTGTAAACAAGTCCTTAATTTTCTTTTGTCTAACAACCTACACCCTAAAGGTTTAGTTTTAATCTTTTTCAAGAGTTTAAATCTAACTATATGATTGCTCAAATTCCTCATAATACACAATTCAAGGATTTTATATTATTCCATTCTTGTTGTCACTTTGATTTAATCAATTTAAGGGTTTAGAGATCTAATCTTATTCCACCAAAAACTTTTACACATTCAATCCCCTTTTGAGGTTCATATAATTCCTTCCCTTACCTAGTGATCAGTTTTCCAAAAGTACAATTTTTATCCTTTATTTATACTAAGGTTTCTATAAGAAAATGTGTTGCTCCCAAAACAACCATATTTTTAGGAAATTGCATTATTATTGTATTTTAAAAATTATAGTCTTAGGAAGTCAACAAAATAATGCTTCTTTAAAAGCACACAATATGATGTCTTATAACACTATTTATGTTCTTTATAGAGGGACTATGCTTCAAATACTCAACTATACCTTTTTAAGGTTTAAGAAGTTTTAATACCAAAGACTAGATTAACATCATAGCCCTTGTTAGCTAGACTAGGTCATCCACCTTCTTTACTTAAATCAAGGGAACCTATCTTTTTTTCTAATTTATTCTTAAAGATCAAGTGCTTTCAATTAAACATTTATTTGAACCACCTACTTTGATCAATCTTCGACCATTGGGTACATTCCAACTCTAACTAGGTTGGGTAATAACCATTGTATTCTCTTTTTTTTTCATATAAGGTAAGTTATCTAGGATTTTTCCTATCAACATTTTATTCTAGTTAACACAAAGAGGTTTGCACATTTATCTACACACACACAACTCCCAATGCCCAATTTATTCCCAGAGTTCCCTAGAGTTGCAACCTAGGGCTCTGATACCAAATGTCATGCCCGAAAAAAAATTCACTAGAAAACCCCACATATTTTTTTCTTTTTCTTTCTTTTTTCAATACAAACGTTAAGCTAACTATCACTTTAGAAGTTTGAGTTGCAACACTAACCAAGATAAGAGTTGGGCACCCAAGTGAGAGTCACTTCTCAATCTCAAGCGTAGAAATTATCTATACATAGTTTGTATGCCAAACACTACTAGGGATCACTTGACACACACTATCGTATACCCTCTTGGGTCATCTAGATCTCATGAGTCTTGGATTGAATATGGTGAGTCTTATAAGATTGAAGTTTATTTGATTTGATTGGGAAATTCAACCAAAATATGGTTATAACTACTTAGGTTAAATGAATAATAAAAAAAATAACACCATCCCTTGCGAGTCCTAGGAGTACACATCATAAAACTCAAGGCAATTATCGCCCAAGTTTTAAATGCTTACATCACCCAAAAGCGTAGCATTATTAAATAACTAACCTAAAAGTAATTGTATCCTTCACATCAAAAGCATCGTTGATATGAAACTCGTCAAGGGTTAATTTGCATTTCACCGACACTATAATATCATTATGGACTGTAATGGTATTGTGACATTACTAGTCTCTTCCAAATAACATTGATACTATCAGGGTAAGACATCTAGCTAGTATAAAGGTGGCATTGATGCTAATGCAAGATAATAGCAAAGCGAGGTATTTGATCTAATATCACTTATCAATATTACTCACCTTACTAATATTACTTCAATTACTGACATAATAAGACTATCCTTAATGATAAAATTTTCCTTAATATTTATCTCATCAAATACTAACATCCTTCTCTATAAATCATTAATATTAAGGCAATAATTCTATTTATTTTCTTTTATTAATGGATTTCATTATCTATTTAATCATGTATCACTTGACTCCCATTCTAACCCCAACTAAGAAATTTAAATGATTTCGTAATGACTTACAAAATAAAATAAAATAAAATGGAATAAATAAATGTTAGTACTTATATGCCCAATTCTAATCCCTTATCTACAAATATCTCCTAACTATTATTTATTAATAATATCCTTTATTTATTTTCTTTTATTATTTATTCCCTTATTATTATCATGCTTAACCATATAAATGGAAAATGAAACCTAAAAGAATGTAAAAAGTGCTTTATTTTAAATGTATAAAGTGCTCTATTTTAAACTAGTGGAATCACACCCTTTAATTAAGGAGGAAGATTATATTAAAGAGTGTAAGAATTTTAAAGAGAAAAGTGTGATTTAGGGGGTAAGAGAATGGCGCACATTCTCACCCACCCCCACGCCTCCCAAAACGCAAAAATATGACTCTAAAGGAATTAATACACGTATATCATAGATTTGATATTTCATGCATCAAATAAAGAGGATTTTAGATGATGGTTCAGTCAACTCGCCGATCCCTGCCCAAACCTTATTTCCTAGTAGTGGCACGTCAAATTGGTGAATTAAAATGGTATTACCAGTGATAAAGTGTTTGGAGAAGTGGTTACCAATAGCAGCCAGGGAAGATTGATTGAAATCCGTTTAATTCTCTTGGATTGATATGGACGCAATATAGCTGTTGATATCCTATACCATAATACTATTATTACTCCCGAGGCAGCCGAGGGATGAGATCTCAGGGTGATTCGACAGTGACGTAAATCCCATCCTCACCCTAATTTTTGACGCCACTGAAGACTTATCTGAGTAGGCATTTAAAACATAGGACGATCGATGAATCAACTCTACGAGTCTGCATTTAGTGTTTGTGCTAAGACTTATGTCTCCCACATATTCTCACTCCCATTCTTCTTTAGCTGAGGCGACATGGACATGGCGATGATAGAAATTTCAAAATATGGCAGCTATGATGGGTCAATGTAATGACAGATGACTTTCTTCCTTTAACCTTTGGAAAACGTTAATCTTTATGCATGGTAGCGAAATCGGTGATAATGAGAGTAGGGTGGGATAACAGGAATCTACTTCAAAATTTGAAAGTGTTAAAACTGTTTTGTTTTATTTTATTATATAATAATACTTAGTGAGCATTTACTCACCCTGACTACATAGTCTGTGAAAAAAAAAGACCCGAGTAGTGTGATGGAGACATTGCAGCGGGTGTCTTAGAGGATGAGCCAACCCCTGCAGATTTTATAAGATCACATCGTGGGTGGTTGAGGATCACCCTATTTTCGCCCTGGGATTTCGTGCACCATTATGACAGTACACTACCCGCTGAGTAAATTCCTGCCTGCTAGACATTTCATCTGAGTAGCACGCTGAATATAATCAAGTGGCAGCCATTAATTTCCTGTTGGGCTTCTGAAATGATCTGAAGCAACGCTTGGCTAAGGGAACCCAAAATGATGAAAATCCCAATAGTCATCTAGGATATGAAGGCTTTGATAATGTTTCATGGCATTTCCTTAGTTTATTTTTATTCTTTATTTTTTTATTTCATTATAGTTTACCTAATAACTATCTTTTGGCTTTGCAGGAATAAGGTAGTTTGCGTGTTATCTCCAACATAAATTTCATCACCATTTTAGTGTTTGGTGATTACATTATTCCCCACCAACTTCAACTACCAGCGTTCCAATCCATTCTTTAGATTTCAACATGCTTATTGCAGATTAAGCCAGAATACAATTTCTACTTGCCTAAGCGATAAATCTAAAGGTATATTTGAAAGTGGAATACTTCTATTTAAATTTTCTTGTACATGTATTTAGCTGTAAAATCTGTAAAAATAAGAAATATGCACAAGAGGCAGAAATCTAGTGATTTCATTTATTTATCTATTTTCTACTTTGAAAGCATGATAATTTTCCTACTAACTATATACCTACTTAGGCATAGTTTATTTCCACCCCAATAAAATACAAGAAAATATTCTCTTACAAACTCATTTAAATTTTGTAATAGCATAATCCAAAATTGTTAGGCTCCTGTTATTTTACTACCACTGTGAACCGAAAACTGTCTAATTTATTTTATGCAGTAACAAGACTGATCACAAGTCTTTATAACCCATCAATAACAATTTATTTTAGTTAACAAAATAATAGAAAAATTGCAATAACATATCCAAAACCTTCATACCATTTACAATAAAATTTAAAGAGGAAATATTTTGATACATTTTAAGGTATTGTATCTTGGATGAACACCTTTATAACTTTAGCAAAAGGAGGTTAAACACTTCCATTTAAAACTTTAAACATCATTTTCAAGGCTCACTTTTGTTAACATAGCCTTTTTATACCTTTCCATTAAGAACACAATACACCATTTTCTTTTACAATATGAGTTCAAAAACTACCATTTGTACTACGAGAAAACACCAAACTCTTCATTTAATAAACAAAGGGTTTCAAGTGGAGGCATATAGAGATAAACTCTAACATTTTTAGATCAACTTTTTTTTCTTTAAAGAATACATGCTAATGAATAAGACTTGCTCTAATCCATATTTCACTTTTAAATGGAATACTAGCTTTCCATATTACCACAATATTTGAGGTTACAATGAATACACACAAATGAATAGGGCTTGCTCTTTTCCATTCTATTCATGTTACAACAAGACACTATCTTTCCATACTACAATCAAATCTAAAGAAGTGCAATGAAAAACACACAATTGATGAAGTCTTGCTCTCCTCCCTACCATAATGGCGTCATGAAGCCTCATGGGCTCTAGCCATACCCCCGAGCAAGGTAGTCTCTTAGCTCCCAGATGATGCATGGAGCCTTTTCTTATTTTTACAAAGAAATAAAACTAACATAGCACAAACTTAATGTATCTAAGTTTTCTACCTTCCATTCTCCACCATGATTCATTTCATATTTCACATCCCTACCACCAATAACAAAGGGAAATAGTAGTAGGAGAGAATACTTATCTCTTTATCTGAGGAGGCTAACTCCTTGAACCTTCTTTCCTCTGCCAAGCCATCTTGATCATTCTCTACTATCTCCGTTAGAGTTCTCCAAGAGGAGAAGTGGGCAATGCCCAAATCTTCCATCTTCTTGAGATATATAGGGATCCTCCAAACCTACACTCTTTCCCACAAGTGCTCACACATGTGTGAGTCTTATGCCAATTCCAAGAGCTTTTGGGGAGTGGGAGGTTGAGAGTGACAAGTCACTCTTCCCAAGCCCCAACACTTTTTGAATTCGTCACATTCATGAATGTGGATTTTTGAGGGGTCTTTTCACACTCCAAGGACAAGTTCACATGTCAAAAAGGTTCCAAACCCATAGGTATAGGTCCTAGGGGTCTATTCTTGTTCAAAAACCAAGGAAATTGACTCAATAATCCCTTTTAAAAACCCATAAAAGAATCCATACGAATTTTGATCATGACCAAGGGTTCCAACCCCAACCAAACTCACATCACATGTCCTGCAATTGGGTTCTACTCAAACATAATCACCCAAACAAAAATATAACCTCAAACCCTTCTAAGTCCAATAGGGCTACACTTAGAACTTCCCAAATATATATTTGATTTGATTCCAATATTTATCCATCCTCCTAATTGCATATTCAATTTCTGCACATTACCAAGGTTAGCATGGTTAGATCATATATCTCTTCATATTATTAGCTAATCCAATTCACATAATTTTCACTCATGAACTATTTACACATTAATACATCAAATGAACCTAGATTCAATTTTCATTATAATCCAAGGAAATATACACTTACTCCCATATAGGAATATAGTCACTCCATCATTTTGTTTACCACCTTAGTAATTCATTTTAAACTCCTATAACATTAACGCTGAACCATTTACCAAAATTTAATATGCCAAATAACCCATCTCTTTTAAGTTATATCCAACAATTCATATGTGCTTCTATCATAGTTAATGCCCATGAATCCTAAAAAGAGTTTCATCATTCATCTCATCATAATCATGAATTATCTAACTAATTGTTTGATTGAAATAAAATGGGGGATACGAAACGAGGTCTTACATTCACGGTAGCATAAGCAAGAGTATTATCAAATAATCACACTATTTTTCATCCATAATACATCTTACCATCTATTTAGGATCACATAAAACATATTAGGTCTTTACTAATCACATGCAAGGTGGGACCTTACAATAAACTTCAAGTTTCTTTCACTCAAGTTAACAATTCCATCCAATCATCCTTTTCTATCATATCTTCAACATCTAATGATTTATGTCAATGTCTCAATCCAAAGCATGATAGCATAGACTCCCCTACACATAAAGATCAAAATGTGCTTTCCACTCCATCCAATGATATCAAAATTACACAAATTCTTCCAATCTTTGATCAATATCCCATTTCTCAATAATCTTATGATGATCCCCTCCTTTCACTTTTCATCCAATAAAATTCACATCCATCTCAAGAGACAAGTGTCCTTCCAAGTTGTTCTTCCACATCATCTAATCAATCCATACCATATCATGATTCTATTGCATCACAAGAGCATTCTAGTTATTCCATCCTATGTAATGATTTATTACCAACTGATGATGAAGACATGCTTTCTACAAAATCTCATGATTCCCTTCCTCATCAAGATCAAGATATGATTCCATTTAAAGATATCTTTTCATCCCATGAAGATGTTTATCCTTCTCATGATCAAGATATTCCTTTCATACTACTTCATGATCCTTTTCCAAGTAGATATCAAAACACCCCATCATCCCCATGTCAAGATCCTATCAAACCTATTCAAGCTATCCATGAACCCCACACCTATAAATTGGGATCCTCCACCTTTATCCATTCTGGTTTGCTTCCAACACCTATCCTCTCATCCATATCATATCCTCCCCAAAATGGACTCACATCTTGTTTCACAAACAATACATATCTCATTGGTAAATGAATGTGTCAAAGTATGAAATACAAAGCTAAAGGATTGGGAATTCATGAACAAGGTATCCTAGAACCCTTTTTTTCTCAAGAAAACCCATATTACCATGGCCTTGGTTATACACCTAAGTGTTCTATTCCATCAAACCTACCATCTATCCTAGGTTCTCATCCTATTCCATCAAACCTTCCATCTATCCTAGGTCCTCATCCTAGTCCATTAAAATTTCCATCTATCCTAGGTCCATATCCTATTCTTCAAGAACAACAAAGGCACACATCCTTGATGCCCTTTCAAAATTATACTTCCAACAACTCATCCATAATACCTCCATACCATTCATCTCAATCCACCTCTCCCATTGCTCTTGGAAGCAATTTGAGTGCCAAATGTCAAAAGCTTCCATATCAAACTCCACATGTATCCAAGGATCAACATATCTCCTCAAAGAGACATGCAAAAATAAAAGAAAACTTGATCCAAAATTGAAAGAAAAATTTAAAAGGCCACAAAGGCCCATCAAAGCAAAAAGGAAATTTTCAAAGACCACAAAGGTCCATAAATCAAAAGAAAAATCTAAAAGGCCACAAAGGACCATCAAAGAAAAAAGGAAATTTTCAAAGACCACAAAGGTCCATAAATCAAAATAAAAAACACCAAAGGCCACAAAGGTCCACAAAGCAAATGTCAAAGTCAAAAATCATGCAGATTCCTAAAAGTCTCATAGAAGCAATAAAATCTAAATTGTCATCCAAATTTGCTTATGCAAAAGCTTCATTCAATCTCCCATCTAAAAACCTATCACTTTCCAAATCCATTTTTCCTCCATCATTCCACCACCCTTTAAGGTGTGTGCCAATGTTGAGCTTGTCATCCTTTCCATCTATCCATCAAAAAGCCTTCCAACCTCCTATCCATTATCTAACATTCATCCCCCATCATTCTCCTTTAATCCAAACTTTTGCATTAGTACTTAGTTTCTTCCACCGTACCATTAATCTACCAACATTTATGAGTCTAATACCCATTTCCATGGCTTATTAAAGGGATAATTGGCCATGAAACTTGATGCTTAAGTCATTCTTACA
>VDFB02082752.1:0-13857 GCA_007258455.2 Sequoia sempervirens
TATTTTTCAAGAAACGGATCCCGACCCATTTCCTTATTTTCCTCCGCAAACAAAACCCATGTCTTGAAATTTTCAAAATTGATTTTTGATTTTTACACCCAAGCTTCCGGAGGCCATAACTTTTTACTCGGGTGTCCGTTTGAGCTGAAATTTGACGGGTAGTTGCGTTACGCGATAACGAGTGGATTTCCAATTGATTTCTTTGAAAGCCGTTGGACCCCGTTTTGACCCATTTTCGGGGCCTGAAAGTTTCATCTTGACCCTCAAAATCCCAATTTAGTGTTTTTTTCCAACATTTTGAAAAATTGTTTTCGCTCATAACTCGAAATGCATATCTCAAATCTGGGATGTTAGTTGGCAATTCATCCTATCTCACCAATGGGTATTTCTTGGAAAAAATTGGGACTCTCAAACATACGACCATGAAGTTTCCTAAAATGGCAAAATTTGACAATTTTTGAAAATTGCCAAATCAGGAAAAATTTGCTTGTCAACACCTTACATCCCTTAAGCCCCGGAACTTGGTGTAGAATCACTCCAATCATATCCTTCAATCATTCTAGTCTTCAATCCAATCCTCATCTGAGCTTTAATCTTATCCCAATCTGAGCTTAGCCAAACCCCTAATCTGGGCTTTCATCCATCTATAGTCAATGTCTTTGGATACCGAACAAAGTCTTAAAATCCCTCCCTCCATCTTCTTCGATTTTGTCCTATTTATCCATTCTAATAAATCCATTCACTCATTCCATGTAACCATTCATCTACTTCGAACCTTCATCTATTATCTCAACACTTCATCGAACCTCCTATCATCTCAAACATTCATCAAGCCTCCTTCTATCATTTCAAACTCTCATTCCATAATCTTCGACCTGTTCCCACCCTTCACCTTCTAGTTCCAAGAATCAGTCATCTATCCATCTGGTCACCTTCTCCTCACCCAAATCCTTATCCCTCTATTCAATCCACCCAAACAATCCTTTTTCCTCCCCCCATCCTCTCCCCTCATCCCATCTCATAATCCCTTGTCATTGGTATCTAGCTATAGGCTTTTCCCCATGCAATCCAATGTCATTTATCTTATCATCATCACTTCTGCTTCTTTTACACATCTTTTCTATCTCATCGTTCATCACTTCACCATTCATCTATATGGCATGTCCTTCGCCCACTTCATCTTTGATGGTTTGGATAACTATCCCATCCCCGAGCTTTATATCGTCACTATCCTCCAATCCAATCCAATCCAATAAGTCTATCTTGTTCTGTCGTGTCAGTTCCATCATGTTAACCCCTTATCTAGGGTTATCTCATCATCTTTCATCCATCACTTGTCTGTGGCCTTTGGTCTTGTCGAACTACGTTGCCCCTGCGCTTTCACGTAGGCAAGGTCGATCATTTGATCCGCCCCCGGGATTCCATCATCGATCTTCATTGTCCACTTTTCTCTTCTATCGTCTATCATCGGTCTTTCTCCTTTTGTCCATCCTATCTTTACCATCCATCAAGGTCTCCATCTTGGTCAGTCATCCACCTTTCGTTGAACTACGAGGGCTCTGCGCTTTCACGTAGGCAAGGCTAATCTTTGATCGGCCCCTGAGCCCCTAGGTCTTTAGGGTGTGTCAGTCCCATGTTTTGTCTTCCTTGTGTCGTGCCATCAAGCTATGCCCTTATCTAGCCAGTTCTTCACAAACGAGATCCACTGGTATCATGAGATCCAATCGATTTTGAACATCCCGCGTCATAACGATCTTTTAGTATCCATTATCTTTGGTCTCAACAGGATGCATCCTTCCTAACAGACCTCATCAATCCCATCTATCCCCTTGATCCTATGGCAAAGGACATTTGAAGTTGATTGCGCTCTTTTGATGTTTTTGGCTTTTGTTTATCATTTGAACTCCCTATCATCACTTGTCAAGGCTGCCATGATCCATCATATTATGGCATGTTTTGATTGGTCCACATAGGGGCATATCTTGTTCTTTTGTCTATTTGTGTCTTCTTGGTTGTCCCACATAGTACCCACCAAGATCCCCGAGGTCTTGTGTTATGCTGGGGCATTCTTTTGTGCTTATGGTTATCTCAATACCTGGCCCGACCAAGGTCTTTCTGACCTTGGGGTGTTGGGATAGCCTTCTTGTCTGTTGTGTTTATTTCATGCATTAGACACTATTATGCCTTGGTTCCACATACCCTGGCACTTGGTGTCTTATGCTATAGAAAAAATCGGTGCTCAAGATGGAAAATTGCATTAGGATTGCATTTCATTTTCCATTCTATCGCCTTGCATGTATCCCCCCATCCATTCATCCTTCATCCTTATCTCACATCTCTATCCAATCTCCATCCATTCCATTTAGCCTGAATCATCTAATCATATCCTTGGTCTTGTTCCCAGTCTTGTTACCAGCCTTGATCCATCATCATCATCATCCATTTGTGTCATTCACTATCCTTTTGGTGTTGTTTTGGGATGTATCCTTCCCTCATCAACAACACTTTCATCATCGTCATCCATTAGTATCCTTTCCTATCCCTTTGGTGTTGTTTTGGGATGTATCCTTCCCTCATCAACAACACTTTCATCATCATCATCGGGAGGTATTCTTCCCTATCCTTTAGTGGTGTTTTGGGATGTATCCTTCCCTCATCAATACCACTCAGTGGGATGTATCCTTCCCTATCCTCATGTTGTTTTGGGATCTTTAATTCCCTCATTGACAACACTCCATCCATCATCAACCCATTTTGACTTGTACCTTGACTGGGGCAACATCACCTTTTGTCCTCAAATCCATTTGTGCTTCACCCATTTCCATATCACTTACTCTCTTCCCCATCACCTTGCATCATCTTCCTCATCTCCCCTTGCATCACATCATCTATTTCGAGAGCACACATGTGTTCTCTTCAACCCGCATGTCCTCTCGAGGGGGCATCCTTCATCCCTAATTTTCATCATTTTCTTTTTCCCTTCCTAGTCACTCCTTTGGATGACTGGGGCATCTATTACAATCTAACCATCTTCTTCTAGGTTCTATATTTTAATATTCTTTGAAATGATGCTACTTCGTAACACCATCTCAAAGAGGGGCAAAATGTAGACATCCAAATTTGGACATTTAATTTATCCAAATTTATCACTTTTCGTTTAAACATCCTCTTATCCGAGTTAATTAAGTAATATTACTATCATTTAATTAATTCTGCTAAATCCCTAAGGTATTTAATTAATAATTAAATACCTTACCCTCCTTAATCCTCTTTTCATCAAATAAATTAAATAAATATTACATTTATTTAATTCCTCACATGTCATTTTCATCTAATCCTAATCCATTTCCTAATCTCTTCATTAAGGATGTGCACATGCCTAATCCTTGATTAGGATGTCACACTCTCAACTAAGTGGCTTTTAATCCTAATTAGCCCCCTAATCCCTCCTCTAATTACTGATTAATTAAGCCTAATCATTCTCCAAGGGAATTTTTAATTCCTTTTTCTTCCTAGATTCCCTTTTATGTGTGAATTTTTAATTCACATTCCATCCTTCCAAGGCTTCTAGAACCTTGGACTTGTCACAATCTCCACATGTGACCAAGTCCCACCTTTTTGGAGCCCACTTTTTATCCTCTAGATCCTCCTAGGAATGTGAATTTAATTCACATTTATAACCCCAACCACCTTTCCTTTTCCCATGTAGATTTTTGAGGAATTCCAAAATTCCTCAAATGTCCCTTTCACTCCCACTTGGGGACAAGGAATCCCTTTTTGTGGAAATCTCCTCACTCCCCAAGGTGCATGTCCTTTTTCCACCCCATGTACCTTCTTGACACCTCATTTACACCTCATATCCTCTTGTCCACTTCACCCTCCACATGTCAAGATGTGAGGGCTTGTGGGTTCTCAACCCACCATAGCCCTTCATCTTGGCCTTGTTGGAGCAATCTTGACCGTTGAATTCTCTAGAGAATTCAAATTCTTCTATAAATACCCCCTCCTTAAGGGCATTTTCAACACTTTCATTTGGAGCAACCTCATGCTGCCAATTTGCTTTCCCAAACACTTTAGATTTGAGCAACTACATGCTGTCCATTTGAATCTTCAATCCTTTGCCGTCATCTAGCCATCTTTGTTAATCATTTGCACCTTCAACTTTGCATTTAGACATTCAAGCAATCATCTAAGGAGCACACAACCAATCCAAGCAAGGGCCAATCAAAGAAGTATCAACAACAAGGAAGGTGAAATCGTTTGTGTCTTATTTTGTTCATTTTCCTTATTGTTTATCACTCTTTTGGCTAATCTTGAGGTGTCCTTGGTATTTTGTCATTTCCATTTCTTAGTTATTTTACACATTTAGAGGAGTATAAATATCAAGGTATACAGAAACATTACAAATGAATGAAAACAATATCTTGCAATTTTATGTAGTTTCCTTTATGTTGCCAAGCATTGCATAACAAAACTGAATTCCATCTTTTAGCATCCTTCTTTATAATGGTTAAGAATAGAAGAAAATTGTTAATCCCCTTTCACTTTTAAAAGCAAATAATTGCTACAACTCTACCAAATTTAGTTGTGAGTGAAATTTGGTAACAATGAATGCTACTGATATATGTTTTTCTGTAGGTTTTGATTGACACTTCCAAGAGGGATGATGTTGTTTTGCACATTTTGATATGGAATTTGGTATTGATATTGATAATGCTCAGGATACTGATTGTATTCATGATCTTGGTAGCTCACTAGTCTTTCACTAGTAGGGGTAAGATAAGCATTTATTTGATTTGAGGCTTGTGGTACAATATTTTTTTGTTGTGTATGCTATACACTACATCCATTTCCAAGATTTCAAATTGTATCATGAGGCACTTGTGGGGTAAAAGGATCACTTGCATTCATATACCCATCTTCATTAGAGACTGGTGTATATTATGATGTATTTGAAACAAGTTGGGCTCTCAATTGTGGCGGCTCTTGAGCTAATACTTGCTGTAGGGAAAAAAAGAATTACAATACATGTCTTAGCTTTTACCATTGATTGGAAATGTTGTAGTTCCAAGATGTTTGTGCATTATTTATCAAGTTCTTAATAGAGTCGCCACCTCTTTTCAAAAGAGGAATGATTTTATATTCTATTTTTTTTTTCCACTAGTAGAGTTATATTTTTAATTCTTGACTCTTTGACTGGATAAGTTGAAACCAAACATTTCATGGGTTATATCCCCAGCAGAGTCACCAATCTATTGGTTCCCAAAATTGCAAATTGACAACCCTAAGAGTATGCTAGGCTCTATGGTTAGGTTTAACAATGTTTTGGAAAATGAGCGGAATCCGCCAAGGTGGTTGGACTTCCCTACTCTTCAGGCTCTACTAGACCTAGGTAGGTGTACCCTTGAAAATTAAGCAAATTATGAATTTAGAGGTTGTGTGTACTCTTTAAATTTGAAAATCTATTCCACATAGGCATGTAAGTATGAAATAGATACTAGACTATCAACTACTCCTACTCCTAATGTTGAAAGTGAATTGTATAAATCAGGTTTTTATAAAGTATTATTTAAGAACTAAGGTGGATCAGTGCCTTCTATTGGGTGATGGAGTCAAGATGTATATGATATGTGTATCCTCCTTCTGGCTTAACTCGAATTTTTTGGCACTCTCAAATTTTTATACTTTGTATAAATGTGCAAGGTTGTCAGTTACCAAACTCTTCTTAGAAATCCCCATGATATCTTCCTAGGTTACTATGATTATTTAAAAGGATTTTAATTCTTGCTTGAAGGAAACCAATTATGATGATTTATTTAAAATGATTTTAATTCTTGGCAGAAACCAATTAAACTGAATCACATATAAGGATTTTTTAATTCTTTCTTGTAGAAACCAATCAAATTGAATCACATAGAGGTAGCAAATGTGTCTTGACAAATTAGATGTATGCTTGATACATTCAATCTGAATAACAAGGAAATACCACTCTAGATACAACAAGATAACATCTATGAATTAATATTAACAAAAAATTGAACAACAAAATTTCAGTCACCCCATTAAATATTCTTTTCCATTAATTACTTCAATTTTTTTTTACAATATATCAGAAGTCTATGTTATATATTTCTTCAAAAAGATATTCTATTAATTCCCCGCTTCTAATCTACTAATTCACTGATGTAATTGATGCCTTTTTCTTGATTTTATCTTTCATATATATATATATATACCTTGTATTTTCCAAGGGTTATGATCCTTTGTATATCAATTCGGTGCAAGTTTAATATTCTTCAGGAAACAAAACATTTAATTAATCTTCCTTTGCATCTCCATGAGAATTAATTTTAATGTTTATAATTATCCCCCCTTTGCTGGAAATTTTTATTCCACTTTTACTTGTATGTACCTTACCCAATTAAATTAAAATATTCTGTGGGTAAAATAATTACCTACTCCCCAATTTTTATTTCCACTTAACCCCCTCGGTAGAAATATTTCACTTGCACTTTACATTATTAATAAAATTTATATCCCCCAAAATAATATCTCATTTACGCGTGATTATAATTACTTTTAATAAATATTCATTTTGTTGGTGCATTCATGTTCTACCCTTAGTGCACTACTGCAATGATTTGATTTTGACCTTGTGGGGAAGCGGAAGAAGCATTTTTAATTTGTGCCAAAAATAAAGAATTATATTTCCCCCAAAATAAATTCAAAAAATAAAATTTTCCTCCGCAGTTTATTGTAAATTTTTTATTTTATTTGATTCACTGTGATGCCACACCTTCTTCACATGGCCTTTGCGGGGACATGGGGAAAGCTTTTGAATTATCGATCTCCTACACATTCTTCATGTTAAGCCTACGATAAAAAATATACTCTCAAAATAAATCCATAGTTATTTTAATAAAAAATTTATGAAATTTTATATGATTTCACTTTGCTTTATAACTTCACCATGATCCCCCAAGGCTGATGACTGGGTCTTGTTGTTATGAGAGAGATGTTACCATAGTACTGCATGATCTTGGCCTGGTTCCTGTGGTGATGCAAGAGGCTCCACCATGATACCACACACTCCTTAGGTTACTCCCACGGTGACACAACAACACATTGGGTCATCTATTCCTATGCTACTTGCTTTGACCATGTGCTCCCTATAGTTGTAAGTGTGGGTAGATCTATATTGTGTTCTGTAACAGTTGTGTAGTTGCATTGTTTCCTATGGAAGGAAATCATTTCAAAATATTATTTGATGTAGGAGTGAGGTCATTCAATGTAAATCAGGCATATCATGGGAAATCATTGTAGTAGATGCAAGGTAAGGCTCCCTCAATGGTTTCTGATTTATAGAAATATGTGGATCAATTTTTGTTCTTTTGCACACAAAGGTTTCCTTGGGTAATGAACTTCAAACCAAAATAACTTGAGAAATTTCCATTTGATAATCATGATTTTCATAGGCAACTATAGTATTAACAAGAGGATCAACGTGTCTTGGCATTCTTTGGGAATCGAGTGGATGATTTTTTTCTACTGGATCTTGTTGCACAGTTCTGTCTACACATACCATCTCTTGAACATCTAAAAATTCTTTAGAATCTAAACCTGGGGATTGTTGAGGTGATTCTGTGGAAATCATTTGAGCTTTAGGATATGGAATATGAACTTTTAGCTTCACTATAGACTTCATCTTTTTTAGATGCTTTAGTTTCATTCAGAGGACGAGATAGATGGGATCATTCAATGGGGATGAACTCCTTACATGACCCATTGGTTTTGAGGGGATTGAAAGTGGTGACCTTCAATGAGATGTAGATGAGGATGGTGAGCATTTCTTTGTGTTTTAACACTATGTCTATCTTGTGTAGTTTTCTCCAAAGGCACTGTTGCTTCATGTCTAGGTTTATCCCTTGGGGATGATTCTATAGTAGGTGACAAATGCTTTGATTCATCATTGTTTTCATTACTTGATTCTTGTTATCATCTCCAACTTCATCATTGATATGATCATGGAGAAAATGATAGAGATGACTCTCAATAGGAACTGGCTCATATAAAAACTTCTTATAATATTCTTTTCGAGATGTATGGCATAAAATCCCACATTTTCCAACATTATTAAGTAGAGGTCTACTGGCACGCTCCATCATTTGGAGAAGATCAGTAATAGGATAATCCGTATGAGTATTTTCCCATCCATCAAAATACTATGTTCCCATCACCACAATACTTGAATGTTTCATTAACTGGACAAAGCAAGAACTAGTGCCCTACAACCCATTGTGATATAAACTACCCATTTTCATTTATTGATTCTTGAATTCTAGCTTCAAAGATCTCACTCCATTCACCAACAGTCGATTCCCCCAACCCTCATGCACCTTCTATGCGACACAATTAGAATCATGGTAATTTGAAAAAATCTGTAGCTACACGACTTGCATAGCCTATCTAATGGGGTAGGGTCTATAACTATTATCAAAATAGAACAACCCTTTTGGCTTGTCAACCCTTAGTAGATTTCAATTTTTCATGCCATATTTTCGGAGCATATAATTTTACTATCTATCCTTATTTGTGGTTTCATCAAATACTATTTCTTTGTCAACATTCATGTCATATTGAGAAGACTTGCAATACTGTGACTATGCTTTTGAATTCATCTCTAAATCTCTTCAAAGTTCATTGATTTGGATTGTTATTATTCAAGGCATTTGTAACCAACTAGAATTTTCCCTTTTTGCATATAAGTTATCACATTGATTTTTGATATGAGAAGCCCCGTGGTCATTGCCTGCCTATTAGTGGCAATACCAATATCTTTTGAATAGAAAAATTCCATCTCATAATTTAAATCCCTATAAGCACCTTTGTGTCCAGTTTAGCCATTTCTTCATTTTGAACATATGAGTTTTTGCTTGCTTCTTTTCCTATATTTATTCTTCTCCATGAGTCTTCAAGGGTTAAAGACTTATCCTAAAATATTTGTCTATTCCTTCCCTTCCATAATGTCAATTATACAAGCACTTTGATATTAATGAGCTTGCTTCTATGTCAAAAAGGTTCAAAATGTTGTTGAACTTGCTCTATATTTGCAAACTCTAAATTATATGCACTCATTTCCTTCTCATTTTCTAGAAAAAGTTCACCATATGTAATGCCAGGGGCATATTGAATCAACATCTTGCAAGGACATTAATATGCACTCAAGATCATATGTTATCCCCACAGGAATCAACTGTAAACTCCCAACAGGTTCAAAGTAGGTAAATTGAGTTATTTCTATCCTATCCATCCACACTTCCACAACCAAAGTCTTGAACCTGTATCTTCCAATTTATGTAGTAAAGTCTTTTCAAATGCCAAGCTACTTAATAAAATCATTATGGACCCCGTATCTGTATTCTTAAATTTGGTTAATTACATCTAGTTATCTATTAAATACTACTTTTGCTTGCATTTGGTGTGGAAAACATGAAGTGGGTAGTCATCAAAATTTATTTTTTGAAATTTTTTACTGTGACCAAAATAGACCGGATGGCCTCTAAAATCACCTTGGAAAGTTGATCAAACATTCTCCAGAGTTGCAAAAATGCATTGACATGTTAACTGATGATATGGGAGGATGATTTCCAAATGGATTTGCATGAATCAGTAAGGATTACAAGATATCAATGCTCAAAGTTGCTTAGTTGTTTCTAAAAATGCACTTGTCAAAAACCAACTGAAACTCACCAAGTCATCATCTTGGGAAAATACCATATCTCTTCCTGGGAGGCTTCCACTTGGGGAATTAGTTCATTTAAGTTAAATGAACTCGTGTGTTGAAGGGTTTTTAACCAATTTACTTCCTTCACCAAATATCAAAGGTCAAAGTTGAACTGTCTATAACTTTCTGAGAATGCAGTCATTATAATTGTGAAAACTCCATCTGCTTTTAATTTTGAAAAAATTATCAAATGAGATGTTGAAGCATTGAAAATTGACATGGAAGCATATTAATATGGGGAGAATTTCAAAGACTAATTGGTTTGTCATGAAAGTAGTCCAACTAATAAATATTGGCCTCCAAAGTTAACCTCTCTAACAGGTTTCATAATGTGCTGACAATAAAATTCTCCTAGAACCCTCCAAGTTGATGCTCCAAAACCCTCTCAAATCTGATTATAGGAAGCTAAAATTAGGTGTACACACTTACATAATGGTAGATGAGTGTGCTTGCAAAGTGATTTGGAATGAAACTGAATAGGTTTTGAGTTATGATTTTCCAAAGTAGGCCACAGGGACAAATTCTAGTACATTTCTGAGTGCTGTAATAATTTTTTCTCATCATTGGAACTCCAAATTTTGCCAAAATTTGGAGGTTACAACATGATGAAAGCATAAGGCTTGAACAAGAAGTGGTAAACTTGAGATCAGATCTGGAGAAAGCAAGAATTCATGAAGATAAATTCAAAATGAGTGCTACAAAGCTTGATGAGATGATTGCAGGACACAAAGTCTCTAAAAGCAAAGATGGCCTAGGATTTGAAAAAGGTGAAAGCTAAAAATTAGATTAGATACCTAATGCAGAAGAGAAGATCAATATACCAAAGACTGAAGATAAGAAGAACAATGGCAAGATCTAGAATCAAAGAAATGAAGCTAGAAGACCTCTGGTAAGAAAACCAAATGCTCAGAGGTACCCATATTTCAATGGTTTTTTCTATTCTTACAATAAATTTGGACATAAATCAATGTAATATAGAAGAAGAATGAATTAAAATTTCCCATCCTTTACTGGTGAATGTTTTACATGCAAAATATTTGGTCATAGAGCAAGTGAGTGCATAAGTCAAATGATGAATGAATATAACAATGGTAGAATGATTCAATCTTTCAATGGTTACTATTATACATGCTATGGATTCAAACATAAGGCTAATCAATGTAGATCTAGAGTGAATGGAAGGAATATTGTTCAAAAGAATGTCATATGTCACAATTGTAGTAGACCTAGACACATCGCCAAATTATGTAGAAGTAGAAATACAAGGAAAGATAATTAAGTTAAAAAGGAATGAACCGGTTAAAAATTTTGATTCAATTAAAGTAAAGAAAGAAATGGAAAAGATTTGGAGAAATAAGGAAGAGGAAAAATACAAGGGAGAATCTGTAGCATCCTCGGGTGCAGATGTTTCCTCCTGAAACTAAGCCAAGAGTTATGGCTTGGTGGGGGATTTAATGGATATCTTTTATCCCCCACCAAAAAAGAGGTGACGATGCCACAACATGAAGATATGTGATGTAGATCAACATGATTGATCTACTGGTGAAGATTGTGGAATAAAATGTGTTAATGCGGAAATTTGTTGAGCTTTCGAAGTTGACTATGAATACATATAAAGTGTTGGTAGCTTCATGGGTTGAAGCATTTAATGCAAAATTTGGGTAGATCAAAAGGTTATAAGAAAATTCACTAAGGAAAATTCATTTCACAAAAGGCATTTGAAGAGGAGTAGAGTAGAGAGAATAAAATTTGAAGTGCATAAGGCGATTTGAGTTTTAGAGCATCAAAACCCTAGTTTGGTGAACAAAGTAAAAATGTATTTTATGAATCTTGCATGCCCTAGTTTTTAAAAATATTTGTTTAAAATCAATTTGAATCTATATTGAGATGGCTACACCAAGGGTTATAGAGGTTACAAAAAAACCACAACCAAAATTCAAGAGGTATCCTACAAAAGCCATATATGATGACCCGTTAGGCACATTATCACATATTCCATATGGGGTTTTACCAACTAAGGATATTAGGGCTTAAATTCATGGAAAAATGGAAGAGTATTCTCCCACTAAGTTGAGTTATATATGGGAAAATGAGTTAATAGGAGATAATTTTGCCCTAAGGCCAAAATACAAAAACCTAGTTGAGAAGAAACTAGATGTATGGCAATGGTTTCCCAATTTCTTATATGATGCCAAGTGGATTAGAATGGCCTAGAGAAAAATGATGATCAATTTATTTGGACTAATATGCCTCACAAGATAACAAAGGAAGTAATAAGAGAAGTCATCGATCTATGCTCTACCAGACTGGTTCCCATGGTGAAATCCATAAAAAATGAAGTGATTACGGAGAAAAATGGTGCTACTTATGATAAGAGGGCTCTTGTTGTCTATCCCATTAGAAACCAAACTACTAGATATTCTACAATGGTTATTGGTTACACAATTTATTACATAAGCAAAGAAAATTATATATCTATCACTGAAGTCAATGTGGCACATGAGATGGTAGAGAATGGTGCAAATTATGACCTATGTGAGTTGCTTAGGCAACAATTGATGGAAAATTTGAAGCAGACTAAAGAGAAGAAATATATGTTTAAGTATGCAACTTTGGTTATGTGCTTACTCTTCTATTTCTTGAAAGAGCTTCCCATAATTGGAAAGGTAAACTAGATAAGTGGAAGACCTATTACACATCAAATTGTAGACCATATGAGGAGCCTTGGAGATGTCAAAGTATAGGATGATGTACTTACTACTTTCTTTGTAGTATTCCAGAAAAGACTGCATGAGTGAGAGAATCCCAAGGACAATTTTTTAAAAATACAAAGATGATATCACATTTCTTGTATCTACAAATCAATGCATTAAGGAGGTAGTGGAACCAAGAACTGTTTGGGTTCTTGAACTAGGTTATGAGGTGACAAAAGTAGATCTTAATGGTTATGTTGATATCTTGTTGAAGAGTCCCAAAGAAACCACAAAACCAAGAAATGAGACATATGAAGAAAATTCTATGGAAGTACACTTGAAACAAAAATAACCTATCATCAGGAAGAATATTGATGCCATGGTTGATGTATATGCCAAGGAAATGGGTCTTTCTAAGGAAAGAGTGCTGTATGCAAGAAAAAGATCTAGAGAAGATATGAGTGGTAGAGAAGTATTTGGGAGTGCAAGGAGATTTGATAGAACAACTACCACTCCATCATCTGTCCAGAAGTCCTTTGAGGCTTTACATTCTATTGGAGAGAAAATGAAGACAACTGCTAGTCCTTCAGTAAGGGAGAAATCCCCTCCAGTAGTGTATGCTACCAAGGAAGAAAATATTTTTTTTTCTACCAATGCACCACCTCCTACCCCTGCAAAAAGAAGAGTTAAAAAAAATGCTACAAGAGAGAAGGACATAGGCATAAATATTGATGAGAAAGAAGAATCAAAAGAATATGTACCCCCATTGGTCCATAGGAGAAGGATTAATGCTTCACAAGGTGAAGATATAACCAAAAGGAGAAGAATTGAAATAATTGACATTGAGAGTGAAGAAGATATTGAAAAAGAAAAGGAAGCATTCAAGATCCATATAAGGGAAAAGAAGAAGGAAGCCAAGAAGGCTTCTCTAGAGAAGAAAAATATTGTAGAAGAAAAGAAGACTCTGGGTAAAGGAAAAGAAAATGAACAAAAGAAATTGATAAGGCCCCATTCTTCCATGAAGTTAGAGGCATTATATAATAGTATCTTGTAAAATGATATGCTAGGAGAGACCACAAGTCTTTATAAGGATGCAAATGAGGTAGACAAGGCTACCGCAATTGAAGCTATAGTCAAGTATATTGTTGTACTTGAAGTTGATATGTGGAACATAAAGAAACACGTTCCTTAATATTTGTGGAACATTTTATTGAAAAGAAGACAAGAGGCAATAAAAGAACATCAAAGGCTTAAAGAAAAGGCTTTGAAGAGAGTGAATTCTCCATTATCCATGGATAATAAAGCCACGTTGGCTATTGCATTTAGCAAGGAGTTGAGAACAAAATAGAGGGTAACCACCCTTATGGAAAAGGATTGAGA
>VDFB02082754.1:0-33504 GCA_007258455.2 Sequoia sempervirens
TTTTGTGTAACACAATCTTGTTCTTGATGAAGATCATCTACGTGTCCATCCATAGAAAGCATCTCATGGGTAGATGAATGAATATGCATTATGCTGGTGTGATCATCATTTGCGACATCTTGTATGGATAGGAGAGTGTCCATTAGATCATTATAATAGCTCGAAGATACAAATTCTTGATCTTGAATGATTTCAGAGTTGTTTTCGACATGCTTTGGATCAAGTTCTTGACATGGGGCAGCTTCAAAGGATGGATTTCTTACAAAGGACTTTTGGATGTCGACATTAGGCATGGTCAAGTTCAAGGTTCCTTCAGCATCTGTAACCATGCGGTCAAAGGGGATCAACATGTTTTGAAAAGGACCATTGCTAGACTTTGGTAAAAGATTTTGATCATGCTTTGGAATAAATTCTTGAGATATGTCCTCTAACTCGTAAGGCGATGTAGAGACATTTTCAACATGATCATAGGTAAACTGATTGTGCATTATGTCAATAGGATCAAATAATCCCAACACTCCTTGAAAGAGATCACTAAAAAGTGGCTCTTGATGTATGGTGAGTTGATCATCGGATTGTGTAGATACATCCTCAATGTGCTCCTCAATGGAGAGGTTTTGATCATTGTTTTCGACAATTGCGATGGAGAGATTGTGAATGTCTTCGACCATAGCATCAAGTGATGTTGATATTTCTTGAATTGGCTCATTGTCGAGTTTTGTTGGTGGATTTTGATCGTGATTCAAAAGTGACTCTTGACATATGTCGATTTGATCATTGGATGAAGTAAACGTGTGCTCAATGATGGATTGATCTTGATCCTTGTTTTCAATAGTTGTCATCTTTTGTGTTTGTGCTCATGTTGGTTGGGTAGCTTGAGAGGCTTGGGCAACTTGAGAGGATTGTTTCACTTGTTGAGCTTGTGTTGCTTGTTGCATGGCTAGATATTGTTGGAATCCCTTTTGAAAAGCAGCTTGTAATGTCGCGTCGTATTTGCTTGATGTGGTGGAAATTGGTAGTGGTGGGGGTGGTGGTGGATTTGAAATCATTTTGGATGTAGTGACAAGTGTTTGAGATACGCTCGGAGCGATCATGGTAGTGAGAGGTTGAGATGTGATGGGTGTGATAGTGGCGTTTGGAATGATTGAAGTGTTAGGGATGATTGGGATGAATGAAGTGATAGGCCCTTGGGAGACCATATTTCGATTTGGGATCAATGTTGTTGTTTGATTAGATACCATCTGTTGGTGCGATGTTGATGGTATATTTGAAGGATTTGACATGATGGTTTGATTAACGTTAGGTGGATTGATTTGGATGGTGTGATTGGTGTTAGGTAAAGGGGGAAGCCCTAAACCAAGGAATGATGTAGGTAATGGTGGTGGAGATTTCCCTTGGTATGATACCTCAACTATTTTGGAAAGTTCCACAATTTGATCTCACCAAATTTGATTTTGATCTTGACTCACTTGAGATAGTTGATTTGGCTTTTGTTTAAGCGGATTTGGGATGCCTACTTGCGGTTTTTGAATGGGATTATAGGAAAATTGACTTTGGATAATGTTCTGATTTGGGATGATGTTTAGATTTGGCATGATAGGATGAACATTGTTGGTATTGGGAATCATTTTTCCAAAGTTTTTTGAGTTATGATTCATGTTTCGAAAAGTTGCACTTGGTACATCCACATTTGGTTTGTAGGGATTTGGTGGAATGACGTTGCTCGTTTGAAGACTCATGTTTTGATTATTCAATTGGTGGATTTGCAGATTTGGACTTAGATCTATCATTGGGAAATGTGTTCCAAACTTTGACATGGGCATACTCACACTTGTTGTACCATTGATATTTGTCGAAGGAAATGATCCTATGCATGGACTTTGATAATTGATAGGAAATGAAAGGCTTTGAGGATTCAATTGATTTAGATTACTCAAGATGTATGGATCAAGTGTATATTCCATGTTCCTCTTGTGTTTTGACCTTGTTATGAAAAGTGACTTCTAAGGTTCTTAGGATCAATGACGAGATGAAGGATGAAAGGTGAATGATATGAGTATTGAATGTTTAGGGACTTTGGATCAATGCTAGACTTAGGGTTTTTGATTTTGATTGTTTGATGTGGATGATGAACTTGTAAACCCTAAGATGTTGGATGTTATCTTTAGGATGAACTTGTTCAAAAGGTTTTCTAATTCAATTAGATGTATGAGAAAGGATGCATTCCCACACACCTAATTAAATAATTGACTTTGATTTGGTTTAAGGATGTACCCAAGTCTAGAATGATGTTTGCAAAGATCTAAAGTTGTTTTGGTGAGATGGATTGATGAATGTTTGGAAGATAGATGAAAGTTTTGATGATCCTAAGAGACTTAGAGAGACTTTGTTTACTAGGTCAAGGTATTGAAGAACACACTTTTCTCTAAGAGCAATCAAAAGACCAATATAACCAAGAGATATCAAGCACATGTGTGGGGTCCAATTTGTTATCTTTGCTTAATGGCTTTATTTTACCAAAAACACTCTCTTTGATTAAGGTTTCAAACTAAGATGTCCAATGTCTTAATTTCTTTAAACCCCACAAGATATTTTATGTGGAAATTCAATGAACTTAAGGCAAGGGTTTTCCTATTGTTTACTCAAAAAGACAAATTGAGATATAATCCAATGCTTAGGAACCTCTACGAATGTGAATCCGCAGGGAAAGCAGTAACATATGGATTGAGTCAATGATATTTGTCTTAAAGAGGGTTTGAAATTTTGAGAACCATGTTGAATGTTTGTTTGCAAAATGTTTTCGAATACACACTGTGTTTTCAAACAAGCAATGTAACATCCTATGCTAATGGGTATGTTTTTCTTAGTGGGCTTGCCTCATGCCCTTCATAGAAGAGATGATTTTACATGCAACCAAGGAAAAATATAGAGGTATGATGAAATCCTAACCTCTATATTTCAACCAAGATCGGACACGGCAAGTAACTTCTTGGAATCCAAGTTCCAATGCACCACCTTGATAAACTCGCTCAATGGATAAATAGGCCACTACAAAACAAAGGTTCTAGTTCGGACTTTCCGTTTGTGGAGATTGACCCATACGGCAAGAGTCCCCTTTCGGATCCATCTTGTCAGAGCCAACCGCGTGATTATGGCGTTTAACCAAAACCCTCATTTATATCCCGGCTGGAAATACTCTTGGCTTTAGAGTGTTAATGGCTGAGTCGCCGCTTGGGTGAGTACTTTTCCCCAAGGCAGGCCCTCTAAGATAAACAAAAGTGAGCAAAGACACAATCCGTAACTCGATCGATCTTTGATGGCACAAAGAAAGAGAATGTACGCGAAAATGCCCCTACTCACACTCGCACAAGATGTTCAATTTTTAAGCTCAAAATGAAGTGTTTTAAAGCAATAAAACGTATTTTGAGTGTTTCTCTTGCACCCTAGATGCAGAGCGCAAGGGGAGAGGATACGTACTCAAAAGACAATCACACAAATCAAACACTTGTTCGTTTTATACCCTTCAAAGCAATTGTGAATTCGTTTTAAGCACCAAATGAAATATGAATATTGCTTGTCCAATTTTTAACCCAAAACGAAATCTAGTAAGTGTGTCCTAAGGTTCGTTTTAAGCCTTTTGCAATGAAAATAAAATTGTTTGTTTTAGCCCCAAATGAAAACTAGTGTTCTAAAACGAAAAGGAAAACAATTTCGTGAAGTGTTGATCAAACACTTAAAGTGTTAAAAAACACATTGTGTTTTCAAAGAAAAAAATCTTCCCCTCCTTTCGTTTTCGTTTTGTGAAGTAGTATTGATCAAACATTTAAAGTGTTAAAAAACACATTGTGTTTTCAAAAAAAAAAATCCTCCTCCTTTCGTTTTCGTTTGCTAGCCTTCTCTTTTGCTTTGCACCTTTTCGCCTTCGTTATTCGTTTGTACCTTTCGCTTTTCCTTTGTTCGCTTTTGGTACCTATTAATACCACAAAAAGGAGTTATATCAAGAAATATCTTTGATAAAAGAAAGGAATAAAACAAAATTTCATTGATAAAGCACCTAAATTCCTTAGGTCAATAAATATCAATACCTTTTCAACTTACCCCCCCCCCCACCTTCATAAAAAAAAAAAAATCAATTGATTTAAAGCCTCATCCATTTAACTTTCTTTAAGTTAGTAAATCATTCATAGACTAACAACTAACTTAAAATAATGTATACCATGATGTAGAGGGTGGCAACCAACATGTAAATTCAAATTATAGAACATTTATTGCATCACATTGATTTATTCAAATCTGCATTCAATCACATCCATCACATCAAAGTTTATGCGTATTTCAAATAAAACAAAAAACTTTAAAGTCCCTTCACATGATTGCGTTGAACCAGATCCAAATTTCTACATAAGTCTTGATATAGGGAAACATTATAAGCTATTCCTGACCAAACCAACAAGGCGCTTTGACCAAGACACTCCTGCCAATAGATGCTCAAACAATAATAAATGAAACTGACTTATAAAGCTGTGCAATAATGTCTTTGGATATCTTTTCAAGGTAAATGTGAGCAAACACGCTTCAAAGAAGATTTCAAGATGAAATGCAAGTGGTAGGCGTAGCTGTGAAAAGACAAAATTTCAAACAAATGCATTTGGCAGATGAAAGAAACAGAGCAGCACATGAGGATAATGATTTAAATTTTTTCAAAACTTTCCAGCAAGTGCATTTGGTGGGAAGAAATTTAAATGAAGAAATTTCTGAAACTTTTCAAATAACACGCAAGTTGTGAAAGCCTAGATAAGACACATGAACTTTTTACCAAATCAAAAGCATAGTCAAAGCGCGTGGATTGTTTGTCAGTCCAGAAGCATGGAAAAAACGCGTGAACTGTGCATTCTACTAACTTTCTAGCAACCTCCCTGCCTACGTGCAAATGTGTTAAAAGTGTTGAAGCTTAGACAAGGCTCGTGAACTGTTTGATAGTCTGATGTGGGAGCATAGACAAGGCGCATGAGCTGTTTCTGGAAGAATGTGAAAGCATAAACAAGGCGCATGATCTGTTGACAGTGGTGTGGAAGCATAGACAAGGCGCATGAGCTGTTTCAAAGGACCATAGTTGTATTGTATGCCTAAAGGGATAGCGTGGTTGTATGTTCTCTGCAAAGAAATAAACATGTCAAGGCAGTAACTTTGTAGATAAAGCATACCACTTACCCCTGGTTGTTGCCTATCGCCAGAGATCTTAAAAGTCACAACCTATCAATGATAAATTCTACGCATCGAGTAAAAGTAACATAATGACCACAGACATCTCTTGTTCAGGAACTTAGAATTACACCAAAAGCATGATTAGCATACAAAGCATTATGATAGGCATGACATGTTTGCAGTGCAGAATGCGCGATCATAGACAATGCGTGATCTGTTTGACAGAAGGTTTCGAATACATGGTCTCATGGAATGCCATGACAGCTGGATGTGCTTGGTCAGGGATGTTTTCGCCCCCCTCTTAGACTTTCTCTTTGCTCAACAAAGTGGGGAACAAGATTTCTCTTTGTGCATTATTTGCTGTTTCCTCTGCTTAGAATGTGACTTTTAAAGAACTGGCTGAGCTACTCTTAAAGAAATGTGAATCTGATGATAGAAAATTGCTTTCTTGTGGGCATCGGCTGCAGGGTTAGGCACTGCTGATCAAATTCTAAATGATTCTGATCCACTAAAAGCACTTCTTCTAAAGCATAAGGAATAACTCAGTCAAAACGCAGATACAGAAACAATTTGTTGAGAATAGCAGCTTGTATTGGAAATACTGATATAACAAAAGAGCTACTTGCTAGAGGCGGGCGTAAAGATGATTGCAGGATCTTTAATGCAGAATGGCAAGTGTTACAAAAATAGCGAAATAAATGAAAACTTTCAAGCAAATGCAACCGGCCTCTGTATGCTAAGATGTCAGAATATATCATTCAATGTGCAAATAGTTATGCGCAGCAGGGGGAGTTTAGACATGACAGAAATAGAGTTGACAATAAAGACCACCCTGATAGTATGTAACAGAAAGGCACAATAAAAGGTTCACCGTACCTTCCTTCAAGATCAGATCCCAATTTTTTTATTTTTCATTTTTCTCCTTTGGCACGTTGGAACAGAGTATGGAATTCAATCCAACAGACAAATATGTTTGTCAAACGTTGCAGTTGCAGCTATACTGGTAAATACACAGAAATGACAAAAAGGAAAAGAGAATGTGGACGACTAGACCAGGCATGTTTTCTATCTGACCAAATGTCAAGAGTGCTTGAAGAAAACTAGAGGTCAGATAATGAAGATGCCTGCACACAAATTTTAAAATAACCCAACCTGAGATTATGTAGTACTTGAGATGATAAAACTATTAATACGATGGAAACAGATCCTATGTTGCCAAATCTGCAATATACAACTTCCATTTTATCTGAAAAGCCTTCCCACACATGATTATGGTACCCCAAAGTAAAAGCAGAAGTGAAAATGAACTCGGGTTATAGGATTCCTCACAGCTTCTATAATATCTACACAAATCGGGTTATGAACTCGGGTTTAGCATTCAAAGCATGGTAATTCAAATAAAATTGACATTCAAAACACAAATCATTTGAAATATTTAGTTGTTAATACAATGGGAAACTAAGTGATTCCTTTGAGATTGCCCTCCTTCTAGCGCCATTTTGTGGATGCTAAAATCTGCAATATGGTTAGTTTAAGACACCATTTTAACATCCCTATGAAATAATGAAACACATCAATCATGCAATAAAAATGGAACAATAGAAACTAAAGAATGCATATGAAAGACATGATCCAACTCTATCTCATAGTGGATTGGTGTCACATGTGCTAGTGACCCTTTCCCAATCCTTGATTGATAAGCTTAAGATGATGAAATTGCTATTGATATGGAGATGCTAAGTAGACAAGATCAAATCTCAAATGAAGAGAGTGACCTTGCAAGAGATTGTGGAGGATTTGCTCAAAGATGAAGCACCTATTTAAAGATTTTCAAAATGCCAAGTGTTGAAGAGGGACCAATGTGGGATCAAAAACAAGCCAATGAGTTGAGGACACTTGTCATCATATGATTAGTTGATGTATATGCAAGATTTGGGAAGAGTGCCCAAGAGGGGGAAATTTTGAATTCAAATTTGCAATAAATTTTGAGAGGGGGACAAGAAAGGAGAGCAATAAATGCCCTGTTTGACTTGTCATGTTGAAAGAAAATGAGGTTTTAATTTTAAATTGTGCAAGTGGCTAGTCTAGATAATGCAAGTGGGATGTGATTAGTATTAGATTAGGATTAGATGAAGATTATGCTGATTTAATGCTATTAGGTGAGTTGACATTTTGGACTTTGATAATTGATTTTTTAAATCAGAAAATGATGGAATATGATTTAGGATTTGATTTAAATGGCTTTTTGATTTTAAATAACCTTAGGCAATGAGATTATTTAAATGGATGAAGGTGATGAATGGATCCAATGCAATATCTAGTTCAATTGATAAATGATCCTGATCGAATGCATAATGTAAATTTTGCATGTCTCAGTGTCAACCAAAAATAATTTCTTTTAGTTTGTTTTATTTTGCATTTTGTACCTTTCTTTTCTAATCATTTTGTTCATTGTAGTTGGAATACTCAATTTAGTCACCATGAAAGCACTTAGGCCAATAGGATAAAATCTTATATGTAGCACCACATTTTATTCATAATGACTTGTAATTTTATCTAGAACACCAACAAAGCAACATGCACATGTCCATGTGTCCATATTACATTCCTTGATCATTTGACTATATGGCATGCCAAATCGACCTAAAGAGGTCTACATGTTATGCACCAAGTCTCAGGGCCTTGTATTGAGGGTTACTGATTCAAGGAATGAGGCTTATTAGTCCTAAGGGGGGTTATGTTTAGAGTTGCATTATATTTTGAATCTGCTAGTTTGAGATTCAGTTGAAGAAGGTAGTATTGTGCAATTCTTAGGTGATGTGGCTGTGTCTCAAGGCCGACAAAAGAAAATCATTTAATTGGGTGCATTGATCCTTATCACCTTCGTCAAGGGCAATATAATAGATTTTTAATTGACACACTTGATTTCTACAACTTCTATAGAAAGAGATACTTGATGTGATTCAAAGGATTTGGGTCAACATTTAAAAGATAATATTGGGCAAGAAGAGATCCGAATACCAAGCATTATCTAGGTAACTTAGAGTAGAGTAAGAGGATTGATTCAAGGAAGCTAATATTCATGATTGCACTAAAGTGAATGCTCTAATTTTTATGGTAATCAAATGGTTGAGGTCTAGAATATTGTAAGCCCATTACAACAAATACTAATTAAGTAATTTTGATTGTTGAATATATATTGGATCCAAATGGTTGTCACATTATTGTGTTGATTTTCATTATCATTGTGCATAAATTATACAAGTTTGTGTTGAGGCTACATAGATCAACAATCCTTTATTAGATCCTCCATCAAAGACTACATTAAAATGCATAGTTACTTCTTCAATTCTATATTTTCTAATAATGTGAAATATTAGTACAATTTTACATTTTATCGCTTAAAAAATCATAACATATATAAACACTTTGTAAATTTAATAAAATTAAAATCCAACAACCTCTTAAATAAATTGGAAAGATAGATTATTTAAACACCAATAATAACACAATATTTGATTGCTTTAAAAAAACAAAAATAAATTTAGCAAAATATTTTTTTCAACCTCTTAAATAAGTTGAAAAGATAGACTACTAAAAATGTGAGAGAACATGAAAACTATTAAAAAATTATTTTCATATATAGTAAATTATATGTATACTACAATACAAGACCACCTATTGTAAAAAACTGTAAATTTTGAAATATTTTATTTAGTCCCTCAAGGGAACATAGCTTTGCTAAATTACAAACTTTGTGGTTGACATCATTACTTTGACATCCTAACAAAAGTTTAAGTTTGCAAAATAATAAGAAAATTAAAATAATATTATTATATTTGTACAAAAACAATTAACATTAAAACCAAAGCATAAAAATGTCTCCACATGCACAGCGAGGGCGGCCCGTGAGGGCATCGGCTTGGTGGGGCCCAAACATAATACACTAAAAATATGCCGTTCAATTAAAACATACAAACGCTATTCTGGATGTATACTCAATGTATATCCATCCATCACGTATAAATGGATTTGTTAGCTCCCCATGTGAGTTTGCCTTCTTTTGCTCGGCGTGGTTAAGGAAAACCCTTTTTTTATATATACAAACAGCGACGACTTGTTGCAGGCAGCAACAGAGTGAGATGATACTTTGTGTATATATATTTGCTCAGGGGGATACTGTGTGTATATCACCGACCTATGTGTTTGGCTTTTGTGAGGCATTAATAAACGCTTGAAAAGTGTCTGGGAAAAGGTCTTCAGGCTCTGAAATATGTGTGCAGAAATTCCAAGGGTTTGGGAGTGAATTTGTAAAAATTTCCCGGCTATTGACGGAAAAAGGTACGTACTATAATAGATTTTTGAATTTTTCTTTCGTCTTTTGGTTTTTGAACTTAATGTTATTTAGATTTTTGGACGGGATTTGAAATAGAAGTCATAAATTCATAGTATTAGATGTTTTATCTAGGGTTCCAGTCTGTATTGTACTGTTAGAACTAAAAAAAATCTGTAAAATGTCGTCTTTCGAGTCCAAATTGACATTCAGAATGATCACTTCGCTACATATTGTTCCCTCAAATTTTACACAATTATGGGGAGTAGTGAGGCAGAAAGGTTTAGAATGTTTTAGCCAGGGTTAGAGCCTGCACTTTACTGCGAACAAGAAGACAAATCCGTTAGTTGTGGAAAGAATTTGCCTTCTGGAATTAGTTTCCAAAGTGTTTCAAGAATCTGTTAGTTGTGGAAAGAATTGGTCTTTAAAAAAATGTAAGTTGTGAAAGAAATGGCCTTTCAGAAACACGTCAGTTGTGGAAATAATTGGCCTTTCAAGAATCTGTCAGAATTGAAAAGAACCGGGGTTTTGAGATTAGTTTGACCTTAGAGCTGTAGTTATTCTTTTCATTCAAAATTATTTCAAGAATCTGGTAGTTGTGGAAAAAACCCTTCAGAAATCTGTTAGTTGTGGAAAGAAATTGCCTTCTAAGAGTAATCTGATCTTCATGTTACGTTGAAATAATTGGTCTTTTGAGATTGATTTAACCTTCGTGTTGTATTTTAAAATCTTCTGTTTACTTTTTACGATGGTTTCCACTATCAACTGTAAAGAATTTAAAGGGTGTCACGTGGAATTATAATTTAGATTTTTTAACTAGGGTTTCAGTTTGCACTGTACGTGAAAGGAGAGAATATTTCTAACAGTTGTAGAACAAATTGGCCTTTTATGTTTTAACTTGACCAATTTTAATTTTTTTTGAGGTTGTTTCCATATGTTGTAAACTGCACAGAACCCATGGGTTTAATGATATTCTATAATTTTTGATACTTTAACTAGGGTGTCAATCTGCATTTTCTTTGGAACGAGAGAAAAAATGTCAGTTATGGATCAAGGTGGTATGTTGAGTTTAATTTGACTTTGTGTCATATTTAAATACTATACTTAAATTTTTTCGGTGGATATTTCCCTTGTGTTGTAAAGTTTGTAGAATTAAAGGGGTGTAAAAATAAATGTATATTTTAAAAAAGGTTTTAGTCTGCAGTGTGCACCATGCTTGGAATGAGAAAAAAAATAGTGTTCAGTTTGGGAGAAAAGACCTTATTGATTTCAAATACGCCAATTACAGTTCATTTTTTTGGCGTTCCTTTGGTAAGTTGTTGTAAACTAGTCAAAATTAAGAATAGTGATAAACTATCTATTAGATATTTTACCTAAGGATTCTGTCTGCACTGTAAGTGAGATGGTAAAAAATACTTTGATGCAGAAAAACTGGCCTGATGAGTTTAATTTGACCTTTTTGCTGTAATTTATATGTTGTAGGTCAATATTTTGTGGTTTTTTTTCCTAAGGTTGAATACTATATAGAAGTGAATGGGAATTGTGATAAATTGTAATGTTATGTGTTTTAGCTAGGGTTTCAATCTGTAAATTACTTGGTATGAGGGAAACACATGTCAGTGTTGGCAAAAATGGATTATTTGAGTTCAATTTGATCTCCATGTTGTATAATCATACAGTTCAATTTGCTTGTTAGTTTTCTGTTTAGTTAAACTGTACAAAACCCAAGGGGCATGATGATAAAATCTAACATTAGGTTTTCACCTTGTACTTTTGACTGGATTCTATTGTGGACTAGAAAAATCAAAAAACTGGATAGTGTTGAAAAAATGGCATTTTTGAGTTTTAATTTGACCCATGTCATTTTCATAGAGCTAATCTAGGAAATTTCTACACTAGGAAGAACTGGGTTTGGGCCATTTGTCATTTTGAATGGGATGAATCACAGATTCGGAAGAACCATTCATTGACACGGAATAACCTTTGATCGGCAGAAGTGGTGGTAGATTATATGTTAGATGTTTGAGCTATGGTTTAACTCTGCATTGCACAAGGAACACAATACAAGTTTCAGTAGTGGAAAACTGCTCTTTTGAGTTTAATTTTACATTTCTTGTCATCTTTATATGTTGTAGTTCAAACTTTTGTGGGTTTTTCCTTATATTGTAGAATGCTCGAGGGGGATAATGATGTGGTATGATCTAATATATTATATATATGATATTTTAGCCAGGGTTTTATGCTGCATTGTCCTGTAAACAAGAGGAAAACCTGTCAGTAGTGGATAATTGGAATATCATTCAATTTTTTGTGGTTCTTTAATGTTAGATATTGTAGTTAGGGGTCAAGTTTGCACTACATATGGAGTGTGAAAATCTCAGAAGATGGTCTTCTGAATATTTAATATGGGTTTCCTGTTGCATTTGTGTGTTGCAGTATAATGTTTATTGCTGTTTTCTTTTACCAAGGTTGTAAACTGTATAGAGTTCAAGGGGAGTAACAAAAGATTATAGTTATTAGTGTTACATGTATTGACAAAGGTTTCAGTGTGCAGTGACTCTGCACTGTACTGGAACTAACATTATGGGAAAATGGTTGTTTTAATTTATTTACTCTGAATGTTGTATGTATGTGTTGCATTTGATCTTTTTTTGTGGGTTTTTCTTTAAGTTGTAAACTGTACAGAGTTGAAGGGGAGTAATGACAATCTAATGTTAGTGAGGGTTTCATTCTGTGGTTTGGAACACTGAAAAACATCCGTCAGTTGTCGAAAAAATGTTCATTTTAATATTTGTTGCAGTTACTTTTTTTTTCTGCAGTTTTTTCCTTTTAGGTTGTAAACTTTAGTCGCAGAATTCAAGTGGAGAGGTATAAAATGATAACATTAGATGTTTTAGCTAGGTTTGAATGTATAATGTACTATGAATGAGAAATAAATCTATTGGTTGTAGAAAAGACTGGTCATCCTCTGTGTTGTATTTGTAATTTGTAGATAAATGTCTTGTGGCTCTTTTAGTGTTACTAGATGTACAGAATTCAATGGCAGTAAAGATAAGTTGATAAACTATAATGTCAGATGTTTTACCTAGGGTTTGTCTATGCTGTACTGTGCATGAGAGAGAAACCTGTCTGTTGTAGAAAAACTGGTATTTTAAGTTTGATTTGACTTCTGTTTTGTATTTACAATTTATACCTTCTAAATCAATACTTCATTGTTTTGTGGATGTTGTGTTATTTTATAAACTATATGGGATTCAAGGGGAGTAATGGTTAATTATAATAATAAAATTTTAGAAGGGCTTTCTGTCTGCACTGTACATTGAATGAGAAGAATTTCTCAGCTGTAAAAATCAAGTTCCTTTTAGTTTATTTTCCTTTATATCATCTTTATGCATTTTAGTTCAGTTTCGTTTAGTTTTGTTTCTTGGTTTGGAAAATTTACAGTGATAAAACTCTCTTTTTTTAATTATATTATTGGGGTTCCATTAAGGGGCCCTAACCCAACTACAACTTAACACTATGTACGCAGTATCACTAGCTTAACATCATGACAGAAATGACACCATCAAACAATTGCTCTGCAAACCCGACATACACTATCTTAGACCTACAATAAGCCATATACTGAAACCAAAACATAGACATCTTGAACAGGGCACCGGCAGAGCATAACACTACAAGAAAACACAAAAACTTCCTTATACCAGGGTCTATATAACCAGCGGTAATAGAGATTACCCTACCTAGCACATAACAAGAAGAAACTATTCACCATGGCTGCCTGGAGGTGCTGTCTTCCATCACTCAGCAACATGCCCATAAACTCAATTGCCTGACATAGCCCCCAACTTCAACAAGGGTTCAAAATCTCCTTTTTATGGTATTGCACCATGCACCTTTATATCATTTATCACCAACATTCTGTGTGCTGCTTGTCAACAGGCCATTTTCCAACTAAGGCATGGTAAAGCTACTTGTCAACTCCAATGTTCCATTATGAAATGCGATACCATATGCTGCATTGCCACATTGAGGTCTTGATAGAACTCTTCCAAAATTTTATTCCACCCTTAATTCATGCACTTCTTCGTGCAGCTGCAAAATGAATGCTTTGAGTTCTATGCCCATGGATTGATGCTGCTTTTTGCCTGTCACATACCTCAGCTCACCAAAGAATAGGCAATCTCCCCATCTTGCCTTCATCCTCCTTAACCCTACCCAGAAGAGCCATGAGATAGTCCCTATTATCTGCATCCACTACTGCCTTTGCTAACATTCCCTTTGAGTTCTTCCAGAATTATTGCATGAGAACAAAAACACCCTGTAGCTGCCAATCCTTCCTTGCCTAAAATAGCCTTTACCAGCTGCATATTGGCCTCATCTTCACAATGAAAAAACCTCTTTAAATGGTGATCTGGAACTGGCCCATGTCTGAGCGGGTTCCTAGACTTCTCTCTCTTTGTTATATAGCAGAAATATATCAAGCTTTCCTGCAACACAAGGCCAACACTGCCCAAACCACATAGGAAACACTAGCTACACAATCCAGGGACAAGTGACCAGAAACACCATATCCTAATATGAAACCTCTCACTATTAAAACCAGGTGCTTCACATGATGTCTTCCCCATACCAATGCATATGAGATGCCTGTCCTCATAATAATTTTCCTCAACCCTTGCAACTTCTTAACTTATCATAATGACTATCAGTCACTATCATTGTAATGCGCTCTATCCTTTTCTTTTAAGAAGGCTTAATGAGTGCAATCATTAACATTTTTACTTTCTAATAAGGAGAAGTCTTGAAATAAAGGCCCTTGATTAACTAAGGAGCTGGCCACCTGATTTGAATTTTGTGACAATGAAAGATCTTGAAAAAGGAAAATATCAAGCTCCAATCTCTGAATTCTTCCAAAATCGACTTTAATTTCCAATTTGGGTAGTGCCCTTTTAACACCGCATTGACTACAACCTGTGAGTCCACTTCAACTTCCACGCTACGATGGCCAGCCACATAAGTAGCCTCGAGGCCCATTAGCAAAGCTATTAATTCCATATAGTTATCATTTGCTTCCCTATATAAATGGAGCCACCCACCACAAAATCTCCTGTGTTGTCTCACAGCACATGCCCAGCACTACCAAAATTCAACTTCACCTCTCTGCGAGGACCCTGCTATTTCACTTCCTTTCTACACTCAACTTTGACTTTACTCCCATGAATGGGATACCGTGATAAAACTATGGGATAGCTTCTGGAAAGAGTTTTAAGGCCATTTATGGTCATGGGACATCATGAATTGTTCATGGCACTGGAATATGGAGGTTCTGAGTTTTTATATGTCATGTCTTACAAATATAATGTAAGGACAAAATGTGTAGATACTTTTACTATCCTGCCAGAAAAGCTGCTGGACTAGATATCCTCAAACAGTGACTACCTCATATTTGACCCGCTCTTTAATTTGACTTGGCACTGAACAATGTACAGTTGTGAGACTATTGGGAGGACTTGATTTCTTGTAGTGAGGATTTACTTGAATTTACTGTACAAATTTAGAAAATATGCATCAAGGCAAAATTTGTGATGAGTTGGTGTTTGGTAAGATCTTATTTTCATGAAACATGATATGCATGGCAGGAAATTCATTCAGTGTTTTGAGCATAATTTGAGCAAATACAAACACATTATTTTGCAGATAAGAACAAATTGGTTTTCCTTCGCATGTGCTAAGTGGTTGGTTAAATGCATGGATGCAGGCAGATTTGGCAATAGGTTTATCCATGTTTGTGGTGAACAGATTTAAATTGGAGGGCAGCTCTGGGTTGAATTGAGCCTGGATTTCAGTGTAGCATATATAAGGTGCAGGCATGGCAGAACTTGATGGACTTTCTGGTGGTGTTTCAGTTTCTCAATGTGCTACATTAAAAGAGCACTGGCCCACAAAGATCAAAATTTGAAGTTGCTCCTTTTTGATCAATGGTTTAGCTTTTGGCTACTGGTTTAATGTACTACCATAACTACTTTAGGGGGCACTGGGTTTTGATGCAACAAATTTATTTGAGTGGAATTCCTCTATTGTATATTTAAGTACTGCAATCCTATGAGATACGGAGTAATTATCTGGTTTTCCATAGGAGAGATCCATCAGATATGGTTGAATGTATTCTGTATCACCTTGGGGTGCCAAGACATGCATCTGTATGCTTCTGTTCCAGGTAATGAGTACACTTGGCAGACAGAAATGTGCAACTGTGAATTTTAAGAGACAGACTATTGTCAATGAACTGTCTCATATGGTTTCTTGCAATGAATACTCTTGATGATTCTTGTAGTATTCTGCAGCTTGGAACCAGGTTAAAGATGGTAATATGTCGGTAATGTAGGTTTTGAGCAAAGGGTTCTTCTGTTCAATGTGTTTATGAAGGATTGCTTTTAAATATGAGTACTGAGATGGTCAGCACGTCACAAATGGAAGGTGTTCCAGGCAGAATTTATCCATACCTAGGATCAGCATTTCTAATTTCAATGGGTTATATTGATCCTGCAAAGTGGGCAACAGTGATTGAAGGAGGGTCACGTTTTGGGTTTGAGCTTGTTTGGTTGTTGATTCTCTCCAATGTAGTTTCAATTTTATGCCAATCCCTTGCAGCTCGCATTGGGTTGGTAACTGGAAAACATCTTGCTCAGGTATTAATTTCATGCTCTTTTCCATAATCTTTTTTGAGTTTTACATTATTATTTCATGAGAATGATGTTTACTCTTTCTAATATTTAGGTGACACTAAAAAACCTGAAATTTTCATCTTAAAAATGTTGATTGATAATTAAATGTGTTTCCCCACATTTTTTACTATTGTGTTACCACACAAATTTAAGATACAGAATTTTGTTTCTTAATGGCCACGTCTTTTATTAGAAGATGAACCAGGAAAATATTCAGACATCTTGTTTTCAAAATTTGATGTGTATTTGTTGTCTTTTTGTATGAGACACTTGTTTGATGTCATGGTTAAGGTGCAACCATTATGACCAAAACAATGCACATAAAATGACTTCAATTTATTTTGAATTTTATTCCAGCAAAGTTTTGACAGGCTCTTAACAGATGCATGCTCTTTTCACATTATTGCATCCGTGTGTTACTTAGCTTATACAGGTGTGTTGTGAGTACATTACCTTAAGGCATGTGCCTTTTGCATTTTGACGTTGTTTCTTTAATTTGGATTAGACACTTTTCTTAGGGCATTCTTGTTCAATTTTTCTAATTCGGATATTCAAGTGTACTTTAAGTTGTAATGCAACTCGTGAAGATTTGAGTCTGACAGTCTGACATGATCTGCAAAGGGTCAACCATTTTTTTTGGTCTGGAAAACATTTTTTGTTGGATGAACTCATTGAGTAGATACCTTCTATAAAATACAAAGTGATCCTGCAAAGTTCTTAGTTTTAATATGTATTCTCTGCTCACTGCCTCACTTCTTGTGTTATGCACACTAATCTGGCTTCTTAATGACAATTCTTTCATATTGAAGCTATTCTGTTTTTCTCTGCCACAAGAATATTAGCAAAGAAATATAAAAGCCTAAATACTAAATAGCAAGTTTTCCTTGCTACATGCAAGTTCTGTTTTACCTAATCAAATTTTATCTTTGGTCTTTGTGATCAATCTGGCAAATCCCATCTGAAAATTAAATATTTATCTTTACTGAACTGTATCTGATTATTTTTCAAGTAACATCAAAACCAAGCTGTAGCCTTGTTGGATTTTAAAATGAACTGCAAGCCGCAACATAGGTTTTGTATAAATGTTACAATGGCTACAAAGCTGTGAAACATAAGACCTGTGGATAAACTCTTTTATGCAAAGAGAATTTAATGCCAATATGTTGGCATCCGTGGCTAATCTGTTTAATGAAGGAGAAATAGGCCATTTGGAAGTCAATTATAATCTTTTCAGTCTGAATAAATATTTATACATAATATAGATATTGGTAATAATTGTGCTTCTCAGTAATATTGAGGAAGATATTGGATAAGCAAGTTGACTGTTTGGAACTCAAAGTTTTCCTTAATGAAGAGGTTCCATTTTGCAGGTGGATTATTATTCTATTGATGAGCCAAATTGAGGTTGCACCAGTTTTATTCTATGTTAGACCAAGATTTCAGGGTGGGGATGGCAGGGGATGTATTTCTGGGACAAATTTTTTTTGGGGCCATTTTTTAGAAGACAACAAGGGTTGGCTATTTAAAAAATGGGAAAATATAAAAGTATAGGGAATTTTAAATATTCATATGATAACATTGATTAGGCATATATCACATACATCATAGAACAAAATTTAATTGCTTTCACATGAGAGTTGACAAGCAAATTAACAAAATTTAATTACTTTCATTGTCGATTTGCATTTATATTATACAAAAATAACAATAAAATGCTCAAAAGCTGCAAGTTTCAACTACAAAGTGTTAAAAACTTAAAAAGCATAGAAAATCTGCGTTTCCTTAACAATATTGCATCAAAATTGGAGTTTGAACTTGAGTCATTGCCACTACAAGCGGCTGTCTCATCTAGTAGACCCCAACCAATCACTCTTGTGCCTCCTCCTCATCTACTTGAGTGGCATCTTTGGGATTAACATGTCAACTTGTAGTTGGAGTGTGACGATACTCAAGAGTTCGTCAATCTTTTAAGTTGCAAGGCACCATACATGGTCACCAACTTCTTGCTTTTTGAGAGGTAAGCCTATTGCTCTTAATTGATTGGATAAAGTTAGATGTGGACCAATTCCTCTTTACAACAAAGGAATTGACAACCTATTAAAATAAGCAAGTGGCAAGTATCATCAACTCTAGTGCATTCTTGCCATGCCACATTCACCATCCAATAGGGTCAGTTTGAGCTACTGCAGCTTTATTTTCTAAATGTTGGATTACAGAGATTGAAAAGTCTAGCCATTGTTTTCGAAGTAAACTGGACTCTTCTTTAGTATTTATCTCTCGAAGGGCCTTCATGAGCTCTTTTTTCACATCTTCATTATATGATGAAGGCACTCTCTTGGCCCTTGTTACATATCATTTGGGTTTTAGAGCCTAGGCTGCCATATGAAGCACAACAACATCACAATGGGCCTAATAAAATTTTGAATGAGGATCCTTGCTGTGATTGGCATGCTTCATTTGCTCATGCATGCTATTCAATGTATTATATATCTTTCCAAGGCTAGGAGGGTTTGTATTTCATATCTTATAACTTACCCAACAGGTAGGCTGAAGGAGCAAACATATCTAGAAATAATTTCCAAATATAAAAAATTCAAAAAAGATTAAAAATCAAATGACATAGTGAATGTTTTACAAAGAATGAAAATAATTTACAAGTTAGAAACATTAATAAATTAACAATTAATAATAATATTATTACTTACCTCATTGTGGACCACCAATTATCGTCAAGGATCTCTTGTTTCACACTTTTTCCTTTAGTCGTGGTTGCCTTTGGCCATCTACTCCACTCTAGATCAACCACTATTAACTATAGAGGCTCTTGCATCTTAAGCATCCTTTCTATCAAAATAAAGTAGCTAGCATATCTAGTATCTATGAGCTTGAGGAATTCCTTTGAAGAAGTTTTGCAAAAAATGAGGTGTGATGGTTTGCAATTGAACATTGTAGAAAGGGCTCATACAATCCCAAAAAACCCCTTTCACAATTTGCAACACCAATAGACAAAGACAAGAAAAGAAAGTTCAAGGGGAGTAGGCATTGATTGTCATGTGTATAATAAAGATTTCAAGGGTAGCTATACAAGGGTTAACAATTATCTTTTGTATATGCTTAGACATGGGGTGAGATGTAAAAAAATAAGCCTAGCTAAGAAGGTCAAGGTGTCTAGGTTGTGCATAGAGGGTGAGGCAAGAAATAAGAGTGTGCCAATAAAGTCTATGGAATTTACTATGCCTAACATGAAGGTTGGGAGTTAGAAGAGAGGGGGTTCTACCAAAGGAAAGAGAAAGACTAATGTTATAGGGATGTTGAATGTATAATCATGATAAGAGGTAGATTTTGTGATTGCCAAAATTTTCCTTGGCCATGCCCATCCCATTTCATGTGGCATATTCCTTCTATTTCAAAGAAAAATTGAAAAAGACAAATGTCATTGGTTTCTCATATGCCCCTTATAGAACATAGACTAGATATAACCCTCCTTTGATAGAGAGTTTTAAGGTGAGTTTGTTGATGGAGGACATGAGGCAAACTTAGCTAAGTTCAATTATTATGGATGGGTGGATCAATATTAGATATTAGTCACTTATCAATATAATAGTTGCATCTAAAAGTAAGTAATATAACAATATTACTTTGAGCAATAGTAGGGAGGCCATAGATTAGTTTAGGACCTCAAATATTATATAAGTTGTCTTCAACTCAACATAGAGTTGTAGACTAGCTAGCATGATGGTATTAAAGTAATATTGTTATATTTAATGGTCATCTTAGTCGTTTAGTTTACTTTCAATTAACTTAGATTGCTTTCAATTAGTTTTAGCAACTTTTTGTTTATTGCTTTAGTTCACGATTGTTTCTGATTTTGAAGCATCGTTATTATTTAAGGAGTATTCCTCTCCTTGTTTAATCAATCAATTACCATTTCATGGTATCAAAGTAGAGGTTGGTTTTTGACGAATTTTTATTTGTGACTTTTTTTAAGAAGTTTTTTGTTTATTTTTTAAAATAAAAAATCGTGGGTATTTCTTCTTCAAAATCACGCCAAAGGTTTTTTGAAAATCACGGATTTATTCATCTGCAAGTCACGGTTTTTTTAGTCAAAAATTGTGAGGGTTTCTTTGAAAATCATGGGTGTTTTTTCCTTTGAATCATGGCCGATGTGTGTGCAAGAAAAAACACAATTCCTACAATAAATTCGCATTACCATTTCTCTCTGTTTTTGCATGTGATTTTTTGTCAAGCAAAATTGTGGGTCTGTAGAAATTCGTGGCTCTGACTAGGTATATTTTGTTCCTGTAAAAATTATGGAAAAATTGTGACCCGTTCTGCTAATATCGCTGGCTTTAAAATTGCTGCAAATTGTGGGTCTTGTTGAAGACTGCTATCTTTTAAGTTCTCTTTTTTTGACAGTTTTTTGAAAATCGTGCTCTATTTTTTCTCGACTAGGGTTTTAGACCTGGGGTGCTTTGACATTTTGATTTTTTTCTCAATTTTTGGACAAAATCGTGGGATTCTTGGCCTTTGTTTGACCATTTTAAAAAAATTGTGGGATTTGTGCTAGCTGATGACCTTGTTTTTTGTGCTTTTGGAAAATGGGACGGATGGTGTCTTTGACGAATATCATGTTGGAAAGCAACCAACGATTCAACTGTAAAAACTACAATACTTGGATGCTCACCATTTTTGAGTACCAGTGTCTAGATTCGATTATTTTGGGTATTGCGGGAAAGGACCGGGATAAATTTGATGGAAGTAATCGAGAGGCGGTTATGCTTCTCAAGTTATTAGTCACCGATGAGATGCTTCTAGAAATACCATTAGCAAGACTGCTTAGAGATCTGGAAACACTTTTGAAGGATTTGAATGAAACCTTAGACAAGGGTAGAGCATTCTTTCTTAAAAATATGCTGTTATCCATTATGATGGATGACAAGATGTCTTTGTGGGATCATCTCATGAAGATCAAAGACATTCGTGATCAATTGGAGGCCATTGGTCGCAAGATGGAAGAAGATGATATGGTGGTCATCACATTGAAAAACTTACCACGATCCTATGAGTGCTTCATCGAAACTCTCAACATTACCTCCACCAATGTTGATTTGAAGTTTGATGATCTGTGCAACAAGCTCTTGCAGCAGGACATGTGGAAGAAGTAGTTTGGGAGCAACAATGACACACCCAGTGTGGAACAGGCTTTTACTGCCAAAAACAAAGGCAAAGGCAAGTGCTCTCAACAGAAAGGACAAAGCAAATTTGAGTATAGCTCCAAGAAGTAGTACATTATTGTGGTAAGATTGGTCATATGAAAAAAACACTACAAGAAGCGGTTGGCTGATCAGAAATCCAACCAGGGAGGGTCTCAACAGAAGGCCCATGTTGCAGAGCATTCTGAGCAGAAGGAGTCTGCCTTTTATGCATTCATGACCAAAAGACCAACAGATCATGTTGAATCTTTTGCATGGTATATTGATTCTAGAGCATCTCGATATTTACACAAAGGAGAGATTGGTTCACAGAGTATAAGGCTTGCTTTGATTCTATCGTCTTTGGTGGCGGCGAAGAGTATATAGTTGTCGACAAAGGCAACGTTTAGATTACATTTGGTGGGAGAAATCTCATATTTCTCAATGTATACTATGTTCCGGTCATGGAGCTCAATTTGCTCTTTGTGAGTCAAATTATGCGACACTGTCCGAAGTTGGATATCATTTTTAGTTCACACAAGTGCCACATTGTTGACAAAGAGTCCAAGAAAACAGTTGCAGTTGGGCTCGAAGATCATGGCTTGTATAGGCTAGTTGATATTGGAGAGTCTTTGGAGCATGCAATGGTTGTGAAGAGTTCATCCATCAGTACTCTTTGGCATCAACGATATGGGCATCTCAACATAGCTACCTCTCTTAGTTGGCCCAAGAGAATTTGGTAGAAAGATTACCTGAGATTCAACAATAGACACATGGTGTATGCAAAGCTTGCCAAGCAGGGAAGCAACATTGAACTCCTTTTCTTGACAGACGAGCTTGGAGAGCATCCAAGGTCCTTCAATTGGTTCATGTAGATGTTTGTGGACCAATGAATACTGCATTGGTCACTTGTGCCAAGTATTTTCTATTGTTTGTTGACAATTTCAAGAGGAAAATTTGGATGTATTTCCTCAAAGCAAAATCAGATGTGTTTAATGAATTTCAAAACTTTAAAGCATTAGTTGAGAAAGAGTCAGGATGCCCAATTATCACTCTTAGGTTAGATAATGGGGGTGAGTTCTGTTCCAACGAATTCACCAACTTCTGTGCTAAACACTGTATCAAGCATTAGCTTACCACACCCTACACTCAACAAAATGGAGTTGTTGAGCGGAGAAACCATACTATTGCGAAAATGGCTTGTTGTATGTTGGAGAACAAAAATGTTCCAAAGAAATTTTTGGTTGAAGCAGTGTATATTGCTGTATACCTTCTTAACAGGTCTCCCACACAGGCCGTCGAAAAGATGACCCCAGAGGAAGCATGGTCTGGAAGGAAACCAAGAATCAACCATCTCAAGATTTTTGGTTCTACTGCATATGTTTGGATTCTAGATGGAAAGAAGACCAAACTGGATTCCAAAAGCCAAAAGTTGATGCTTACAGGATACAATGACAATCATAAGGCCTATTAGTTGATTGATGTGGACACTGATCGTCTAACATTCAAAAGGGATGTTTTTGATGAAGAAGGTGGTCCCTTTCAACGCTCTTCTCCCATCAAGAGTCTTGAGGATTAGCCTTTGAAGACTAAAGATTTCGGTGTTAGGCTTCCATTAGCTCCACCTGAAGGGAGGGATTTTGATGATTTTGAACTTGTGGAATCTCAAGGCACAACCCTATACCAATAGATTTCCCTTAAGACAACTTGGATCAACATCCGGATGGTTTCATTCCAGGCAGTCCAAGTCATGATGATCATCTTGGTTTGGAAGAAGAGAAGCTCATTGGTGATGTTCGAGATGATGAACTTGTTGAGGGTAGATCTTCTAGAGGCAATAGCAAACAAAATACAGTGAATTTTTCTCTTATGGCCAACATTCAAAGTGTTTATGAGCCCCAGGACTATTCAGGGTGAAAGGTAAACCTAAATGGGAAAAGGCTGTAGAATCTGAACATCATAGTCTTTTGAAGAGCAATACTTGGGTTTTGTTAGATCTTCCATCGAGGAAGAAATGCATTGGTTGCAAATGGGTCTACAAAGTAAAATACAAAGCTGATGGAACACTTGATAAATACAAGGCTCGGTTGGTGGCTAAAGGGTTCTCGTAGTAGAGAGAAGGCATTGACTATGAGGAAACCTTTGTACCCACAACAAAGATGAGCACCATCCGACTTGTCCTCACCATTGCAGCTTAGTTGGTTGGAAGGTCCATCAAATGGACATGAAGAGTGCCTTCCTCAATGGAGATTTGGAGGAAGAGGTCTACATGATGTAGCCTTTTGGTTTCATTGTTCCAGGCAAAGAGCACAAGGTATGTTGATTGCTAAAGGCTCTTCATGGCCTAAAGCAGGCTCCCAAGGCATGGTACTTGAAGATTGGCAAGTAGTTGGTTGCATAGGGTTTTCAGAGGAGTCCCTCAGATGCAAATTTATGTCAAGAGCACTGGTAGTGATATCATTCTTCTTGTCATCTATGTGGATGTTATCATCATTACTAACAGTGGAGTACATTTGCTTGAACAAATCAAGTTGAATTTGTGTCAAGCGTTTGATATGATAGATTTGGGTCTTCTGCACTATTGTCTTGGTGTAGAAGTCTGGCAGACAGGTGGCAGTATTTTCATTTCTTAGTCTAAATATGCTAGGAGTTTACTGGAGAAGTTGAGGATGACAGATTACAAAATCTCATCTGCACCCATGGACAAAAGTGTTGAATCTTTCAGCCAAATTAGACTCACCAGAGGAAGCTGACCTTCTCTAGAGACTTGACCTCAATTTGCAAGGTTCCACACCTTGAGGTCATTTCCATTGTGTCATTAGAACATTGAACTCTTGTTCAGTAAGGTGCAGTTTTATGTGACGATAGTTTTTGGCATGCCCCATTTATGGGTTTAGGGTTTAAGCACATAAGGGTTTTGGAAGCCCTAACTTGCAAGTTTGGAACCCTAAATTGGATACAATTGAGGAGTTTCAAAATCTCAAAGACCTAGATTCATAAAAAATAATCATGGATTTCAACAGGATGCACACATAGGATCTCTTTGATCGGATTTAAATGATGTGCATCCAAGGGTGGCATAAAATATGTCAACAGGAAGGTGGTGTTGTTTGAATTAGCTGCTTGTAGTCTTAAAATATATTAAATCCGGCTTGTGAGACAAGTTGTTACAAGTCTTGTGCTTGTATTTGAGGCAAAACGATAAGACAGAAGTCATTTTGTTGTTTCATTATTGCAACCCCCTCACAAAATATTGTGCATGGTTCTAATAATTGTATATTTTATCCATAGCTTAGTGTTTAGGGTTAGTCTAGTTCTCAAGGAGCTTCCCCTTATAATTTGAAGAGAGCTTTTATGTCACACATTGTTCCATTTTGTGCTGTCTTGAAAAACACAAATTAAAATTGTAACAAATCATAAGCTATAAGAGTTAATAGTTTGGGACCATATCAAACTACCTCCATAAAAACCAGAATAATGTTGAAGTTTGAGCAACTGTTTATATGTAGGAGACCAGAGTTGATTGGCAGTCATTTTAAAACATAAAAACAGAGAAGCTCAATAGTATGGTGAGATTTGTATGCATTAAGCTTTTTTGTTAACTCCTCCTGTCAAATTACACAATACACCGCTGTTTCACAGTCAACTACAGAAACCTGTATGCAATTAAGAGGTTGTTGCATATAGAGCAAAAGTTTAACTGTTTACAAAAATGACATAGCCAGCCCATTTTAAGAGGCTCCAAAATTTTGGAACAAACAATACTATTGATAAGCATGAATTGGAAAACTGTTCTTACATGAAAAAAATGCAAAACAAAGGTACCTGCTTGGATATGGTCCCAATGGAGTGTATATTGGAAGTGTCATTTTAAAGAAAATGGTGCAGGTGAAAATTTGGAGAGGGAGGGGAATTGGCAGAGATGTTGGTTGCAGTTAAGTCCTTAGTTGTACCATTCTTTTTAGAGTTGCCCAGTAAAAGCTGTCAAGCAAAAGGGTTATTGACACTTAACCCTTGAATATTTAAGGAGTATCCAGTTTCAAAGAGAAGAAAATTAAACCAATGAGGAGCTTCATATAATGTTGGTTATTGGAAAGGTGCATGCATTGATTGAAAATGACTGTAACTGTGTATGGAAAAGTTTCAGGATCAGGAAAACTTGGAATATATCCCCATCTTTCAATAGGTTGTAAGTTCTTGTAACTCCTAAATATTCTGTGACTTTTCTTTTGAGAGAGATATCTGTGGGATCTGAAAGTAAAAAAAACAGTATATACTATATTCCAGATTTATCTTGGTAGTGAAACCCAATTTATGCTTTCATATACTAAACTATGGATTTTTTTTGGATGTTTGAGGAGGCAGTAAATGTGTCATAACTACAGGGGTATTCTCATCGTTAAGAAAATAAGAAATAGAACTAAGTTGCTTCTGGAATGAATTTTGATGGCACTGTTGTTGTTACGAGGCAAGTTTTGTAGAAGGTTAGACTGTAGAACATTTTAGGAAAATGCTATTATTGTATAATGACCTTTTAATTTACTGAAATAGTGCTAGCTTAACAAGCTATGCATATTACACTAAGTTGCCGGTTCTGGTACAGATCTTGGTTTGGGTTTGTGGATTCAGCTAAAATTTTTATGGGGTTGGGTTCGTTTTGGGTCCGTACAAAAAACATGTAAATATATAATATAATAGTAATAAAATTATTAATTTAATAAGTATTTATATAATAATATATAAATAATATAATATATAAATATATTATATATTTATAGATTATTATATATTGTTATATATTATAATTTTTTATTATATAATAATATATTATTATATATATATTTTTTTGCTTCTATATTATTATATAATATAGTAATATTTTATTATATTTTATATTATATTTTTTTGCTTATATATTATTATAATACATATAATATATTATTATATAAAATAATAATATTTTAGTATAATATAAATATAACAAATGAATCTTTAACACACCCAACCTGGATCCTACATCCAGTACAAACCGGACCTGGATCTGGCGAATTATTTGATGAATTTGGTAACATAGATATTACATAATGGGACAAATGTCTTTGTTCTTCTAATGATGTTCTGTTCACCATAATAGAAGACATGAATAGGAGTGGAGCTTCTTTACACTACTTAATAGGCATTTTTGATACTTCAATAGCTTGCATTCTTTGAGGATGCAGTAGTAACAGGAAAAGACTATTCAACTTTGTTCATTTCCCTTATATTAATTTTGTGGATAGCATGTATTATGTACTATTGTATTCTATTGTCTATTGATGTCCTTTTAAGGTGGGATGATTGAATTGAAATTATCAGAACTGAAGCTGTGCCTGTTTGCAGTGCACAGAATTACCTAAGCCCGTCATCCAACCAGGGTTTCCAGGTGGAGGCCCAATAATATCCAGTACAGTAAGCGGTTTTACTTGAATATTTTTGTGTTAGACAAAAAGACATCATAAGTTGGCAATTGAATCTGGACGTGAAAGCGGTGGGAGGGTAAAGACTTAAAGTTTGTGGAAGAGTTCTATTATGTTTACACAGTTTACACTTATACCACCATATTAATATCATGGTTGACTCTTAAAAGCAAAGATTCTATAATATCAAATGTCATGTGAATGATGTTTATAATGTATATTTCTGCTATAAACTTCAAAATCATATAATCTTTGACAGTCATATTTTATTGCTTCATTTCATTTAGCAGCATAGTCATTTAATATAATATAGAAAATTAATAATCAGGATAATGGGTCATGTATATGTGTTACAAAACATGGTGTATTACATAAGGAAAAGGTAATAAAACAGAGTGGAAAATGACAACTTTGTGTGGTTAGTATGTTAATTTTGAAAATACCAGGCAATTATTTATTCATTTACTCAATTTGCAGCTTGGTTTTTTAATAGAATCTAGAGAAATACAAGGGAAGGAGTGGCTACTAGTTCTGTATACTGCTTCAATAATCAGGGGCCAGGGCTACCTTCCTACTTTCAGGATAATAGGTCATATACTTATGGTACAAAACATGTATGTTTACATAGCAAAAATTAGAAGGTAATAAATATAATAAGATGGCAAGTGACAAATTGGAGGTGTCAATGTGTCACTCATTAGCAGTCTTGTACCTTTAAAAAATTAAAAACAATCAAATGCTCTATGAACAAAGAGGCTTGTGATAACTGTGTCAATGTGTGTCCCATGAGCAATGCCTGTCCTCTTATTCATAAGAATGGAGTACCATGACCTCTTCATCTTGAGTTCATTTTGTGGTACATATGAAGGCCTTTTGTGGCCATTTTTTGCATCATCTCCTTTTTATAATTAGAATGTTTAGTACGGAAAGAGATGCCATTGGCAAACCAAAACATGGAAATCGCTTCATTGAATCTTTGGCTTGTTGCGTGCTTTACAAATGCTGTGAGGTGTCTATCATACTCTTCTTTTGAATGGGTGGTTATGCAGCCCGGGTTCGGTTTCATCCTCCATGTTTGTCAGCTCCGTGTTGAGATGACTTTTTAAACAAAGTGTGATGCATGGTACTGAAACCTGCAATTTGTCTAAACAGTAAAGTTCCTATCATTTTGCAGGCTTGAACTTTGGATGCATGCTCCATGACATGAAAGCAGAAGTTCTAATAAATGCTGTTCAGCACCATTAACGTCTCATTGTTTTTAGGCTCAAATGTGATCCTGGCACTGATGTTGGATCCACTTCTCCTGTCACTCCTGTCATTTGACATATACCATGCATGCCACTAATGTATGGGCTAGGAATTTTTATTTTTTGTTTTTTGTGGTGGGGCTTTAGGAGTTCAAGTAACTCAAAATCCATGCTTTTTAGGGCCTACTTTACATCTATATCCCTCACTCTATTTGAGTAGTGGTCCATAGAACACCATCAACACTGTTGCTTGATTGACTCTTTTATTTTCTTTGGGTGTGCGTCTTGAAGTTTAGGTTATGGAAACTTATGACTAGAAAACTTGCTACGAAGTCTGCCCAAGAAAATAAAAAATAGAGGGGGTAGACCTTTACATGCTCACCAAGCCGCTTGCATTCACTTTTCTACAAAAATGTGTAGAACTCTACTATTGCCACTCCTTCACGTCAAAGTGATGTTCTCCTGCTTATGGTGGTTGTTTTCCAATGGAAAATGATTAATACTTTTCTTGGGCTGCTATGCTGTTTGATTTGTGATGATGTCACAAAGTTGAACGTGAAAATTATGTATGGGCATTGTGTTTTGGGTTTTTTCAGTTCGAGTTAGGGTTTTATGCATTAGTATTAGGGAAATAAAAGAATTGTTAAGTAATCTTTTGTTTTTACACTGCTAGGATCTTTAAAACTGTAGTTTTATTAATCTTAAACAATTTATGTGACCAACAGAGAAATTGCAAATATGTGTAAATATCTTATTAACAGAATTAATTTGTAAACCATGTATTATATGGCTTAAAAAATTTAATTAACAGAAAACTAGATAAATTTAACTCTTTTTTCTTGGGTTTCATTAAAATTAAACTTTACACAAAATCAACTTTTCTTTGATTTGATTGGACTCCAAATAATATATTAAACTACAAAACTGCAAGTGCTTTCGTGTTAACTATAGTTAAATTTCTATTGGTTTGCATGAAATTCAGTTTACAAATTGTGTTTATTCAACTATTTCAAAAGAAAACTTAAATAATGTATACAATTTAATAATTATTAATATACCAAATCAGAATCGGGCATGAACTATTTATAGAAGGTTTATGCCCTTAATTTAAGAGGAATTGAGATGGAATGTAAGGGAAGATGAAAAGGCTTGCTAATCTAAAGGTTAATATACAGGAAAAAACTTGGTTTACAAGGTTAGAAACCATCTTACATGTTTAAAAGGATGAAGTAAATGGAATCACTTGGGATCATTCCATCATTTTGAATCTTGATAGATATAAAATTGCAGTTCTGAAAACTATTTTGAAAAATAACCACCCTTCAAATGTAAGGAGTGAGAAATGTATATGGGACAAGGTCAAATCAAGAGAAATTTTAGTTAAAAAGGCATACAAATATTTTTATTGGAAAGTGGAAGGGGAAGGAAGTGTTGTGAAAATGAATAGAACACAAAATTATTCTATTAGATTGGATCAACAATTACAAAGACGTTCACCTCCTTATATAAAGTCCAGAGTGAAGATAAAAACAATACATGACAACTACTAAAAAATAGTACTAATAATAGAACTAAACTAATCTAAATTAAGTCACTAAAGTGATTTTATTACAATGATAAGTCTTAATAATCTCTAATACCCCTAAGACTTATTGCACTAAAGCAAAACCAAACTAACATAAACAAACTTAAAACAATTTAGAATCATGAATTCTTTAGAAGTTTTTCTTTAAAAACAATTCTTCAACCAAGTAGACCTTCATCAACCTGCCTCGAACCCTTGTCAAGGTGTTGCCCTCGAGCTGTCTTCCCAAGTTCTTGGATTACCAACTTCCCAAACTCTTGAATCATTGTTCTCTCGAACCATTGGAGAACAATTCATGTTGAGCTACACTCATAGAGCTCCATCAAGTTGTCTCATGAACTTTATAAGGGTTTAATGCCTAAGATCCATAGACACCCAAGCTAATAGGGCAACCATCCATTTTGAGCTTTGTCTACATTGGCTCCCTACTTGTCATCAATATGTGGGCTTTTTAAAATGTGTGCAATCCATCATTCATCTTGGCATATCAATATTTCCAAGCTCTCTTGGCAATGCATTTGGAGGATGTACAACATGTTGACAAAGTGTGTTGGCGTTAACTTCAAGGACTTCAACACATTTCACTTCAAGATACCCATAGACAAAGTGCATGGCTGTTCAACCTCATGAGTTTGGTCCATCTTTGTCTGTAATAATATAGTTGGCAAACTCGGTGAGTACTCACCAATTTTTCACCTTGTCGAGTTACTCGTGGGTTAACTTGCTAGTTAGACTCGCTGAGTTTTTGGTGAGTTCTTGCCAGAAACTCAACGAGTTTGACAAAAAAACACGCCAGACACATTAAAAATGCAAAATACAGAAAAATGCAAAAAAGACGGAAAATATAGTAAAAAAAAGTCATGATTTTTCCCTATAAATGCATGAACACCCCTCACACTTCCTCACACAACACTTGGAGAGCAAATATTCTACACAAAAATATGCCACATAAGTAATTTCTCCCTCAAGTGATAAAATTGTGAAAATGATGTGCGGCATGAAGATTTGTGTGTTTTCAAAGGCCTTATTTTGGGCTTGGTAGCATGAATTTTTGTGTGCAACAGGGAATGCGTCAAGGGCACTTCATCCAAACCTTGTGAGGGGTGTTGCCCCACAACCCCATTAGGTTCTCCACTCTTGGATTTCCACTAGTTAATGGGATCTCTTCTTATATAAGAAATTTGATTACAACGAGGGGATTTGGGAGTGGACACTAGAATCGACAACTTGGACAATTATCTTTACCACTATCATAATATCATTGACAATGATGAAGTATCATACTATCAGTATCAAAGATTCAAATGCCATTATTATTATAAAATACAATACAACCTTAAGGTTTGCACAAGAAAGGTAGACAACAAATTAGAGGAGGTCATTGATTTGGTCGAGTTAGAGCCACAAACACAGCCTTTAGTGTTGAGCGAGGACCTGCAGTGGAGTGCAAAAATTAGAACGTCTCCCCAGGTTTCACTAGACTAGGGAAGAGGAAGATGTAAAATGTTGTAATATGCAATTTATGAATTATGATGATGATTTTCAAAGGCAATCATCATAAATTCATAATAGTTGCTAGCTAACTATTATATCAGGATTTCACATGATGATTCGATTTTGTGCTCAATTTGTATTCATATCAATCAAATTTAATAACAAACACTTGTGCACTCATTTATGGACTCATTGGATATATTTTGTCATTGAATTTTACAAAAAAACTGTGTTTTTAAAAAAATTTAAGCAATTTTTTAAGTTGCTGAGTTTTTTGCTGAGTCGGAAATTTTGGGTCTGTTGAGTATTTGCCAAGTTCAGGTTTGCCAACTATGGTTTGTATCAAGTAAGAGGACATTGAATGTAATTATTCGAGTCAAGGCTGCTATACCTTCTGTAATGTCCCCTTATGAATTTATCCTTAAATTTGTCTTAGTTTTAATAAGCTATCAAGATGACAATAAGTAATATCTTTGAGCAATGATAAAGTTGGCGTACTTGATCCACTTAAAGAGTACTTAAATTATTTTGTACCAGCTTGGATTATTGAAGAAATTAAGTATATTAATAAGTATAGTATAGATAATAAGGATTATGTCCTTAATATTAGCCTTGAAATAAGTCTGAAATAGTGAATGATTCAAGACTGGATACTGGGCAAAATATAGATCTGCTGTTTCAGATGTAATTCTTTAAATTTATGCAGTTGATGTGGCCCTTTTCTGATTACTATTTCTGATGAAACTTCCTTCAAAACATGCAACTTAGTCTTGATGCTGTTTCAGATTTGTCTATAAGATTTTATGCATATGCAAATGGAATAAATTGTTGTCTATCTCCTTCACTGTTCCTGATATAGTCTCTTAATTCATGCGATTTGACAAGGGCTGAGTATCTGAATATTATCCAATCAATGTGCAGCCAGATTGAAGACAACGGCTCTTAAGAGCGCTTGATCTGCTCTACAGTAGTAAATAACTTCTTCAGATTCAATCGATGCCTTCCTCCCTCAATTCATTATTCTTCATATACTTTGTGAAAGGAGATGTCACTTTCTGAAATACCTTGCAAGGGGTCGCCTCTTTCCATTTCCTACATGAAATCGTTGCAACCTTAAATCCTTCTTAACACATGCGATTCTATTCTTTAATTGATTTAGGTTGGCCAGGTATTCATTTAATATTTTATTTTACTTACACAACATGAGGTCGGCCTTCTATTTTGTCTTATGTAATTATTTCTTGCTTGATATATATTTTTTTATTAATATTATTTTATATTGTTTTCTTATTGAAATATATATATAATATATTTATTGTTATTATTTAAATTGTAAATATCTATATTTCAATATCATATAATTATAATATTGTTTTTATTATTTAAATTGTAAATATCTATATTTTAATATAATATATTTATAATATTTATAATTTTATATTTAATAATTATATTATTGAATTATATATATATATATATATATATATATATATATTTTAATATTATATCATATAAATACTGTAATCATAATAATATTATTTCTGATAATTGTAATTATAATAATGTTGAATGATTAGTATTTTTCTGGATATGCATTTTGTCATTTCAGTGATATGATTTTGGGGACATGACACCTTCATTGCAAAAGTAGAACTCCTTGGATGTATGCATCTCTTTTCATTCAATTTGACTTTAGTGGCCTTGTTATGTTGTGTAGGTTGGTTTTGCACTCTAAGCATATGCAACAAAATGGTCTTCCTTGCATTGTCAAGGCCCAAGAACAAAATCTTGGCCTCCTTTTGCCACAAGTCCAGTGTGGCCCAATCAAATAGAAACATCCTTAATTCCTTGTCAAATCTTTGCACACATTTCCCACACTCCAAATTTTGGAAGGAAAACCCTAAAAAAATGAGGAAAAAACCCTACTCACATTGATTAGAAAAATCTTAGTCTCACGCTTTAACAATGGTTTTGAAAATATACTAGAAAACCCTAGTCCTAGACTTGTAGAAGAAAAAGAACTAGATCAAACCCTAACCACGGGTTTGAGAAAACCCATAATTTGCAAGTTATAAATCAACTAATAAAGTAGATATTTTTGGAAAACAATCATGCAATTTTTGAATGCAAATTTTCCTCTTTTGATGATGCAAAATTTGTTGCAACTTTCCTGGGTGCGATATTCTCTAAACAATCTGCAACTTTTAGTAAAAAAAAAAAAATCCTCAAGAAACCACACTTCTACCTGCGACTTACCTGCAACT
>VDFB02082756.1:0-51373 GCA_007258455.2 Sequoia sempervirens
TGTAGAGCAAAGTGGATGGAAGAGAAATAAATGAAAATAGTTGAGGATTTGAAAGAATGTAAGAAGTAAATAAATGTGGTTAGAGATGTAAGAGGATGTGGGAGAGGATGTAAGAGATATTATTTCCTTTGTAAGAGGCATTAATGTTTGGGAAAGAAAGTTAAATAAATTGAGTTATTGCAAGAATATTCTCAAGTAATATGTCTTTGTTAGGAAAATGGGCTATTTAGTTAATTAAAAGAAATTATTTTCATGTGCAAGTTAGTTAGTTAATTAGGGGTTTAGTTTGACCAAGTTTGAGTCAAAATCTAGAGGATGGGTAATGATGATTAGGAGTTAATTAATTCAAAATTAATCAAATTGAAGGGATTAAGAGTTTATTGCATTTTATTTAAATAATTTGATTTAATAAATCAGATGAGAGGAGTTTTAAGGGACTTAATTAAATAATTTAATTTATTTAATTAAATTAGATGAACATTAGTGAATTAATCTAGTAACTTGCTTCATTTGATTAATAAAATAATTTGATGACAATTAATCATATTTTGATGCATAATGTCAGTCAAGCCTATTTGAGTGTCTACACTTTCTGTTCTCATGATCTCTTTTGATCTCCATCCCAAGTATGTGTTTTGCTTCATCAAGATCTTTCATTTTGAATTTCACAGAGAGATGAGATTTCAATTTTGCAACCAACCTTTTCCTTTCCCAACAAACAATATGTCATCAACATATAAAGCAATTACCAAGAAATAATCACCATCAGATTTAAAATATACACAGTGACTAGATTTAAACCACACAAATCCCAAACTCAACACATATGTATCAAACTTCTAGTACCACATCCTAGGACTTTGTTTAAGGCCATACAGAGATTTCTTTAACTTACAAACCAACTTTCTTTTACCTTTTACCATGTAGTGCTTTGGCTATGTCATATAAATCTCTTCCTCAAAATCACCATGAAGGAACGCAATGTTCACATCCATTTGTTCCACCTCTAGATCATAAGTTGTTGCAATAGATAATAAAAATTGAATGGATGTCATTTTAGAAACAAGAGAAAAAATATCACCATAATCAATACCCTCAACCTGAGAGTATCCCTTCACAACCAACTGTGCCTTATACTTTTCAACATTTCCATTTGAACCAATATTTTTCTTAAACACCCATTTACATCCAACAAGTTTTCAACCTTTAGGAAATGGTACAAGGTCCCATGTATCATTCATTTTAAGAGTTGTCATCTCTTCATCCATGGCTATTTTCCAAGACTCTACATCATTCATAACCAAGACCTCTTGCAAAGATCTCGGTTCATCAACATTAGTGTAAGGAAAGCTTACGTGCGGAACAAACTCTCCTAACGTCAAAACCTCAGGGAAGAATGCAGAGGTGACTTTAAATTTTCAATTATAGTCCAATTAAGATACTCATGAAAGAAATAACTGAAACAGAGAAATTAACATACACAGATGAACACCAAATTTACGTGGGAAAACCCTTATGGGAGAAAAACCCACCACACCAAGAAAAGCCTCTTTGTATTATAGTAAACAAAATTACATACAGATTTTAGACTTAACTTTCTGATGTCAATTTACAGCAATAGATTCAATGATCAACCTTGTATAGAACATCCCAGTTACAATTCTCTCTGAATTGAATTCACACACACTGATCACACATCGAACTATTCATCAAACTAAACATCATCTTCTATTTCAGAGTATATCCATTTCATTCATGGTCTGTTGATCTTCCTCATAGGAATGGCCGTAGCAGTCCAACTGCTAGCGGTTCCCATTCTACTTCTTTGATTGGTCGAAAACAAACCACGTAGGATAGTCATTCAATCAAGGCATTCAAACTGTGTCACATGTCGATGAGACACTAGGCCATGTCTCCTCGATGCCACAATGCTCGACTGTCATTATCGCCCAGAGTCATCACCATCGGTAAAAGTCATATCGAGTCCAAACTTGTCACCCAGACTCACTCTGTCGCTAAGACATCATATTGATATCCACTGCAAAAGCATCCACCAGACTATCGCTATCAATGAGAGGTCATACTGAACGCAAATCCATCTTGTGCAGATCTATCAATGAGATAAGTGCTATTGGCAAGAGTTCTCACCAAAAGCACCTACCTATCAGCTAGAGAAGACTTATCGCTAAGACTTCACACCGACGTTATATACCCATTGGTGAGACCACAACTATTGGTAGGAGATCATAGTGAAAACACCAACCTCTCAGAGAAACCACATCCATCAGCAAGAGTTCTTACCAAATGCAAATCTGCCAACCAAGAGTCTCCCTGAAGACATCCTTGTGAATAACCGTCGGTGAGACATACACTGTCGGGATGATTCATTCTGAAAGTTCACATATCTCCCTGACTCCACTCATCGCCAAGAGTCTCCTTGATATCCAATAGAAACCAAACCATCGACAAGAGATCTCCCCAAGCAAAGAGAGGTAAGAAAAGTCACAGTGATCGAAATGTCTTGCCGATGACTCCCATCGGCAAGACAAAAACAATGTCTCGACAACCTAAGCATTTCAAAGATTTAGAACACTGTTGCTAGTCAGTAAGACATTCAGAAGGTCTCACTAACTTTTCTCTTTCAGTAGTTTCATGCCAGTAAGATTGAGGCACCTTTTCCAACAATCTCTCACTTGACAAAGATCTTACTGACACCTCTAGAGCACAACATAACTACTAAAATTCATGGGTACTGAGGCCCATCGAACTGGCACACCACCTGAACTTGTATGTGCTCACTGGCTTCATCAATGCATCTACAACATTCTCTAGGGTATCCATTTTTTCTAAAGAGACATTTCCATTCTCCACCATATCTCATACAAAATGATACTGCACATCAATATGTTTCATCCTGGCATGGAAAGTAGGATTTTTTTCCAAACAAATAGCACTCTGACTGTCACAGTAAATTGTCATTTTTCCTGCATCAAAACCAATGTTAGAACACAAATTTTTTAGCCAAATTACTTCTTTATAGGCGTGTGTTGCTGCCATGTATTCTGCCTCTGTAGTGGACAAAGTGACTATAGCTTGCCACTTACTCATCCAACTAACTGCACCACCATTCAACATGAAAATATATGGACACTAGAGGATCTTCTACTGTCAATGTCCCCTGCCCAATCAGAATCCACAAAGCCTCGAATGTTGAGATTCCTCTATGATTCAACCAAATTCCCATGGTAACACAAAGCATATTCTGAAGTGCCCCTCAGATATCTAAACACCCTTTTCACAGCATCCCAATGTGTCCTTCAAGGATTTTCCATATAGTGACTAAGAACTCCCACTCATTGGGCAATGTTTGGCCTTGTACATACCATTGCATACATTAAACTGCCAACTGCACTAGCATAAGGCACTTTGGTCATGTCCTCTATCTCAGTAGGAGATTTTGGATAGTTTTTAACAGATAGCTTCATTTCCTGCAAAATTGGAACAACTAGCTACTTGCAGTCAGCCATACAAAATCTCTCTAGAACAGTATTAATACACTTACTCCGACTGAGCCAAAAAAAATTACTATTCCTATCCCTGGTTATTTCCATTCCCAGAATATACCTAGTTGCACCAAGATCTTTCATTTCAAACTTTGTAGACAACTAAGACTTAAGATCAAAAATTATTAATTTACTATTGCATATGAACAACATATCATCAACATAGAGAGCAATAATAAGAACATGATCATTTTCAGCTTTGTAGTACACACAATGATCAGATTTTGATCTTACAAATCCCAATGAGAAAATAAAAGTGTCAAATTTCTGGTACCACATTCTAGGAGATTGTTTTAATCCATATAGAGATTTTTTTAACTTGCAAACTAGCTTTTCTTTACCTTTCTCCACAAAGTGCTCAGGTTGGGACATATAAATCTCTTCTTCAAGGTCACCATGAAGGAATGTTGTCTTCACATCCATCTATTCAACCTCTAAGTCATATGCTACTGCAAGTGACAAAAGGAATCTGATAGATATCAACTTAGCTATAGGAGAAAAAATTTCTCCATAATCAATTCCCTCTACCTGGGAATAACCCTTTACAACTGTAATGCTGAAAATGAAACAAGCTTTGCACTATAGACAACAAGGAAGATCATTAGAAGCAAACATGCATGCAATACTAAATCTAAAATGCAAATTCATTCATTAAGCAACAAAGAACATGGGAAAGTAAAAACATAATTAAAACTGAAACAATCTCACCAATTCCAATCGTATTTCCATGAATCATCTCGATTTCCCTTCTCCATTTTTCTTGTGTAGTATAATTTTCCTTAGATTTTCAAGTTCGTGCAAGTATAGCCTTATGATAAAGATTAGCAAAATATCGAAGATTCAAGATATGTGCTCTCCAAAATTACAAAATTCGCGAGAGAGATTGGAATGAAGAATGACAAATCAATTTATAGAAAATTGATTATTCGAACGACAGGTCAAGATTGAAAGATCAACGGATGGTTGAGATCGACAGATTAGACATGCAATTAGATAACTGATAGAATTAAAGATTAAATAAATGATTTAATCTTCAGTTCGGCATTCGAAAACATTAGAAATATCTTTGCATGACAGCAAAGATAAAAGATTGATAAATACTTATTCGGTGTTGAATACGCGCACAACATTTAATTAATTAAATAAGAATATTTAATTAATATGCATGTATATAAATGAGTTATTGGAGATTGCATGATGCGAAGAGAATTACTCAAAACCACTTTCGAGACATCAAATCAATAGTTAGCGGTAGTTAAAATAGATATCGAGTCGGTAAAGGTGAATATTTAGATAACTCACACATAATCATCCTAAAAATATGAAGAATAGTTAAAATGGGGAATTAATAGGTTAAATAATTCATTAATTCAAGACTCGATAGAATGACAAATAAATAATATTTATTTAATTAAGTGATGAAGGATTTTTAAATGAATAATTAAAATAAAATTTTATTTAATTATAGTTGAAAACTCTTGATAAAAGTAAATTAAATAAGAATTTATTTAATTTGACAAGGCAGAATAAGGTTAATTAAATGAGTAATTAAATAAAAAGCATTTATTTAATTAATCAAAATCAGAACAAAGGAAAAAGTGTAGATTAATTAAATAATTTAAGATTATTTAATTAATAGAAGAATTAATAGAAGATAATTAATTAAATAATTGACATTATTTAATCCTTGACCATGAATAATAAAATTAGAAGAATATGAAAGTCGCGAGCTTAAACCCGGTTTTAGTGTCTACAACAACCAACCTACGCCTTATACTTTCCCACAACTTTGCCATCGGACCTATTTTCTTTTTAAATACCCATTTGTGTGACTTTTACGCCTGAGCAGGGCACCAAACTCAAGTATCATTCTTTCTATTGATGCCATTTCTTCATTCATGGTTTCCAACCAAGAGTTTGAATCAGACATTCTAAATGCCTGTTTCACAGTCCTAGGCTCATCAGTGCTAGAAATTAAAGCATAGGCACAAGTAGAATCTATCAAAGAAAACCCATACCTATCAGGTTGCTTTCTTCAATGAGTTGACCTCCTCACTTGCTGAGGTTGAGGTTGTTCTTCTTCTTCAAAACTCTCAGAACTACTTGAGCTCTCCTCAGTTTTAGGTGAATTTTGAATTTTGAATTCCTCTTTATCTAATGTCAGAGGAATTTCAACTACATCCTTTTTGTTTTATGATTTTGTCTCTAACTGTAGATCCAAGGTAGAAGGCCTCAGCTCATGAAAGATAACACTTATTTTGTATAGAATCTTCTCCGTATCAGGATTCCAAAGCTTGTATCCTTTTATGCCAGCACTATAACCAATAAAAATACATTTTACAGCCTTGTTTTCCAATTTAGATCTTCTCTCATTCGGCACATGTGCATATGCCTCACAGCTAAAGACTCGAATGTGTCTCAGAGAGGGCTTCTTTCCAGACCATGCTTCCAAAGGTGTTTTCTCAACAAGAGCGGAATTAGGAGAACGGTTTATCAAGTAACATGTTGCAACTTCCTCTGCCCAGAACTTATCCTCCAAGCCAGCACTACTTAGCATACTTTGTTCTCTTTCCATCACTTTCCTGTTGAACCTTTTTGCAACTCCATTTTGCTGTGGAGTGTAAGGTGTAGTTTTATGTCTTTTAATCCCATGATCTTTATATTACCTCTCGAAATCATCAGAACAAAACTCACAACCATTATTAGTCCTTAAACATTTTATTTTTCTTCCAGTCTAATTTTCTACAAGGTTTTTAAATTCCTTAAAACGATTGAACACTTTTGATTTACTTTTCAAAAAATAAACAAATGCTCTTCTTGAATAATCATCATTGACCGATATATAATATCTTGATTTAGATAGAGAAGGAACATTTACTAGACCAAAAACATCAGAATGAATGTAATCAAGTAAACTAGAAGATTTGTGAGGACTGGAGTAAAATGAAACACGGTGTTGTTTACCATATATACAATGTTCACAAAATTAGAATTCAAGGTTACAATCATCAAGCCCTTCAACCAGGTTTTTAAACCTTTTTCTCCAATATGGCCAAGCCTATGATGCCAGAGCATAGTCTTTTCTGTTGGAAGTTTAACTTCCATAGAGTTTACACTATCATGAACTTTTACCTTCTTTTCTCCATGGGTAGCTTTCTATGATTTACAAAGACACTATTGTATTGCACAACATGTGCATCCAGCTTATACAAGGTACCAATATGAGCACCCCTTGCTAGCACCATATAGCCTCTAGTCATCTTGCAGCCATTTCCAGAGAACATGACTTGCACTCCAATATCATTCAACTTACTAACAGAAAGTAAATTTTGAGCCAAACCTGGTATATGCATTACATCATTGATTCCATTCACTCTTCCATCAAGGAATTGAATTTTGAATCTTCCACAGCCAACTATTTCCAAAGATGAATCGCTTGCCAAATACACCCTTCCACCATCGTATTTTTCATACTTCGTGAACCAGTCTCTATGAGATGTCATGTGGAAAGATGCTCCAGAATCAATCAGCCAGACATCATCTAATGCATGTGTAGCCAAGGCTGCAATGAAGGCGTCTGCATCACTCTGAGAAGAATCATTGTTGGAAGAATACATCTTCTTTTCTCCTCTTTACAATCCTTTTGGACATGACCAGGTTGCCTACAATTCCATCACTTCACCTTGGACTTCTTGCTAGGAGACTTTGATCTCCCTTCTGATTTTGATTTATACTTCTTGTCCTTCTTCTTGCCTTTTTCTTTTGATTTGCCTCTAACAGCAAGAGCCTCCTTCGCCATCTCAGAAGATTTCCTTCTCATCTCTTCTAATAACAAAGAAGCAACAACATCTTCCATCTTAAAAGTGGATGTCTTACTCCCAATAGCCATCACCAGGTGACCCTAAGAATCTGGAAAATAACATAATAATAGCATACAGTGATCTTCTTCATCAATCTTCACACCCATAGATGCTAACTATGTAATCAACATGTTGAAAGCTTTCAAATGATCAGCAACAGGTCCCCTCCCTCCTGCATTTTCAAAGTGTACAGCTTCTTCCTCAAGAACAATTTATTCACCAAGGACTTGCCTTGATAAATAGCTACCAGTATTTTCCAAAAGGAAGATGCAGTCTTTTCTTCATGAACATTCAAAAGGACAGAGTCTACTAAATAGAGTCTTATCATCCCCTTTGATTTTCTATCTGCAAGGTCCCAATCCTCTTGCTTCATGCCTGTAGGCTTCGTTCTAGACACAACAAGCCACAGATCATGATCAAGCAACAGATCTTCCATTTTGAGTTTCCACAACTCAAAATTACAGCCATTGAATTTCTCAATTTCAATCTCTCCTGACGTGCTTGCCATCTTAATCTGTAATTTGAATTACCAGACTTCTACAAGACTCCCACTAAAACAGAATTGACACAAAAAACCCAAAGTACCCACAAGCATAACACAACTGGCCAGGATCTGATACCACTTGTAAGGAAAGCTTAGGTGTGGAACAAACTCTCCTAATGTCAAAACCTCAGGGAAGAATGCATAGGTGACTTTAAATTTTCAATTACAATCCAATTAAGATACTCATGAAAGAAATAACTAAAATAAAGAAATTAGCATACACAAATGAACACCATATTTACGTGGGAAAACCCTTATGGGAGAAAAACCCACCACACCAAGAAAAGCCTCTTTGTATTACAATAAACAAAATTACATATAGAGTTTAGACTTAACTTTTTGATGTCAATTTACAGCAGGAGATTCAATGATCAACCTTGTAGAGAACATCCCAGTTACAATGCTCTCTGAATTGAATTCACACAAACTGATCACACATCAAACTATTCATCAAACCGAACATCATCTTCAATTTTAGAGTATATCCATGTTGTTCATGGTCTATTGATCTTCCTCATAGAAATGGCCGCAACAGTCCAACTGCTAGCGGTTCCCATTCTGCTTCTCTGATTGGTCAAAAACAAACCACGCAGGATAGTCATTTAGTCAAGGCATTCAAACTATGTCGCATGTCGGTGAGACACTAGGCCGTGTCTCCCCAATGCCACAATGCCCGACTGTCGTTATTGCCCAGAGTCATCACCATCGGCAAGACTCATATCGAGTCCAAAGCTATTGCCCAGACTCACTCTATCGCTAAGACATCATATCGATATCCATTGCAAAAGCATCAGCCAGACTATCGCTATCGGCGAGAGGTCATACCGAATGTAAATCCATCTTGTGTAGATCTATCGGCGAGATAAGTGCTATCGGCAAGAGTTCTCACTGAAAGCACCTGCATGTAGGTGAGAGAAGACTTATCGCTAAGACTTCACATCGATGTTATATACCCATTGGTGAGACCACAACTATCAGAAGGAGATCATAGTGAAAACACCAGCCTGTTGGTGAAACCACATCCATCGGCAAGAGTTCTTACTAAATGAAAATATACCAGCCAAGATTCTCCTTGAAGACATCCTTGTGAATAACCGTCGGCAAGAAATACACTGTCGGGATGAGTCATTCTGAAAGTTCACATCTCTCCCCGACTCCACTCGTTGCCAAGAGTCTCCCCGATGTCCAATAGAAACCAAACCATCGGCAAGAGATCTCCCCAGGTGAAGAGAGGTAGGAAAACTCATAGTGATTGAAATGTCTTGCCGATGACTCCCGTCGGCAAGACAAAAACAATGTCTCGACAACCTAAGCATTTCAAAGATTTAGAACACTGCTACTAGTCGGTAAGACATTCAGAGGGTCTCACTGACTTTTCTCTTTCAGAATTTTCATGCCAATAAGATTGAGGCACATTTTCCAACAATTAGTACTCAAAGAAAATATACACTTCCAATCATCAGGTGAATACCCATACCTTTGAGGTGGTTTCCTTTGCCTTGTAGACCTTCAAACAAGCTAAGGTAGAAGTTCTTCCACTTCTTCCTCTAATTCAAAGCTTGATGAGCTCTCCTCAACTTCAAACATCATAAAAGATCAGAAAAATAATTGAGAAAGTGCAGAAGATAATTAAATATTCAAAGACAATCTTCAATGATGACACTCAAGATCGAGTGCTGACTGCAATAGACAATGATCTTCTACAAATTGAGAAAGGTTTATAAATTATTTTATCTATTAACCCCTTTGATGCAATTTCTCTAAATAAGGATTTGGTTTCAAAATTTCTAGTTGAGGGTGAATTGAGTCCTCCTCTAAAAGGAAAACTCCCTATCTCAAAATCCCCTTTATCGAAAAAATCAGCTTCCTCAACTCCAAGGAAGAGAGGCAAAAAACCAAAAAAAATAAAAACCCAACAAGAGATTGATGCAGGTATTCAAGCCACTCTTTTCACACCTCCCAAAAAGAAAATAACTTTCAACCCTCCATTGAAAAGATCTAGAGCTTCCGAAAGAAATTTGCAATTGGAGATTATTTTTGGGATTCCATCCCAAATACAATCTCAAAGGAAGAGGGGAGAAGCATCCTCCCCTCGAGAAAAATGAAGGTCCTTTCATGGAATGTTAGGGGCTTAAACACCCCTAACAAGTGGCGCCTAATTATACATCAGTTGGAAGTGGTAGATTTTGATATAGCTATGTTGTAGGAAACGAAACTAAATTCAATGTCTACAAAATCCCTCTTTTCCAAGTGGGTTGTTTGGAAACATTTCATTTTTCCTTCTTCAGGGGCTTCAGGTGGTCTTTCCTTCCTCTAGAAGGGAAATTATGTAGATTTAAAAGTGGTGGCTTCTTGTCCTCATTGGTCTCCAGCTCTAGTAAAGTGCAAGTTTTCAGAGATCAACTTCAAGCTAGTTAATATTTATGGCCCGATCACTCCAACTGGAAAATGGAAGCTATGGGATGTACTGGCCTTGATTTCACAGTCATTAGGTGAGACTTTGATAATCTTTGGTGGTAATTTCAATGCAATCATGGAAGATTCAGAGAAAATTGGTGGCATTCTTCCCAATAAAAGGGTCTTGGATGATTTTAAGGGATTCATTGAAAAAAAAAGAACCTAATTTATTGCAGACCCCAAAATGGTTCATTCACTTGGACCAATAAAAGGAAGGGTTTTTTCTAAATCGCTGAGAGACTTGACCGCTTCTTGTTATCCTCAAATTGGTTGGATTCTAAATTTGATGTTTATTCCTTGATTCTTAGTTATTCAGGGTCATATCACTTTCCAATAATGTTAGTTGTGTTGGAAGATAGAGCTCCTTATAAGATTCCTTTTAAATTTGAACCCATGTGGTTAAGGGACAAGCTTTTTTCCAATGATTAAATTCTGGTGGGATAACTCACCCTACTTTGAAGGATCTTGAATGTATCAATTGGTCAAGAAATTGAACTTGTTAAAGAGAAAAATCAAATCTTGGAATATATCCCACTTTAAGAACATCTTTATAAAAAAAATAGTCTTCAATCAGATATTGAAGCTCTAAATGAGTACATAATTCAAAATGGCATGAATCAGGCCTCATTTGATCTTTAAAAATCCCTAGTTTCAAATTTGGATGAGATTCTTCTATGTGAAGAATGTTATTAGAGAAAATTTAAGTCAAGAGAGACTTGGCTTTCAAAGGGAGACATGAATACCAAGTTCTTGCATGCATCAATAAAAATTAAGTGATAAAGAAACGAGATTTCTTCTATTAAAAATGTTGTTGGTATTCTTTTGGAAAATGACAAAAATTTCTAGTGAGGCTACCTATTACTTTAAAAAGCTTCTAATGGTTGAGCCAGTTAAAATTAGCACTTCCTTTTTGGACTCCATTCTTTCATTAATAACTAAGGAAGATGATGACTCTCTTATGGCTCCTTTCACTTATGAGTAATTAAACATGCAATTTTTGAAATGCCCCCTAAAAAGGCTTCGGGCCCTAATGGATTTACTACTTTATTTTTCCAAAAATTTTGGAGCATAATTGGGCAAGATTTCTTGTGTGCCTTGGAAGAATCGAGAAGAAACGGATCTATTCGAAAAGAGCTTAATGTTACTTTCATTACTTTAATTCCTAAGGTGGAAGCTCCCTCCACCTTTGCAGATTTTAAACCAATATCTCTATGCAATACTCTTTACATTATCTTCACAGAAGCAATCTCTATTCGCCTAGCTAAAATAATTCCCTGCATCATTTTTGAGGAACAAGAGGGTTTTGTTCCTGGGAGGGAAACTACAGATGGAGAAATTGCTACTCACGAAATCTTACACTCCATTAATCAGCACAAGTATCTAGCAATGATATTATATTAGATATGTTGAAAGCATACAATAGGGTCAATTGGGATTTTCTAATTGCAGTTCTCCAGAAATTTGGATTTTCTAAAAAATGGACTAAATGGATTTATTCCTGCATCTCTTCCACAAAATTTTTGGTATTACTAAATGGCTCCCCTTATATTTTATTTCCCTCTTTAAGGTGGCTGAGACAAGGGGACCCTATCTCCCCTTTTCTATTCATTCTTATGGTAGAAGGACTGAGTAGAGCAATAAAATCAGCATGTCAAAAAAATCATTGGCGAGGAATTCATTTGCCTAATCTTCAGGAAAGCCAAACACATGGTCACTTTGTTGATGATACTCTCCTGGTGGGCCATGCTTCAATTCCTGAAGCTAAGGTAATTAAAAAAATCATCATGGAATATTTTGAAGCATCTGGGCAGTTGATTAACTCTACAAAATCAAAATTGTTTCTTCTAAATGTGCCTTCCTTTATTGAATCAAAATTTTAAAAAAAAATTGGGGATTCCCCATAGGCACATTACCGTGTTCTTAGTTGGGCATTCCATTCTTTGAAGGAAAATATCTTCCTTCTTTCTAGGATAAAGTAGTATCTTCAATATCGGGAAGAATTCTCTCCTAGAAACATAAGTGGCTATCCTTTCCTAGTAAAATTTAGATTATAAAATCAGTTCTCAATGCTATTCTCATTTATTTGATGTCAATTTTTAGAGCTCCTATTTCAACATTAAATCATCTAAAAAATATTCTTCGCTCCTTTCTGTGGAATGACAATGTGGGGGGAAAGGCAAGGATTCCCCTTATTGCTTGGGAGAAGGTCTACTTTCCTAAAGAGCAGGGTGGGACTGGAATAAGGGGATTAAAACATCAAAACATGGCTTTAGGAGCTAAACTAACTTGGAGATTATATCAATAGCCACACTCAAGATGGGGAAAAATAATGCTTGCTAAATATTTACATCCTCATCCAAGGGAGGCCATTTTCACTGCTACTACTTTACCAAAGGGGTCGGTTGTTTGGAATTTCATTTCTTCCTGCCATTTAGTTATTCTCCCTCATCTTTCTTGGCTGATTCACAATGGTAAGAAGGAAAAATTATGGGAAGACATTTGGAACAGATATCCTACAATGTCCCAAATTATAGATTAGGGTATCCTAATGCCATTCCTTAAGAAACATTGGGGCTCACGTGTGGAAAATTACTTCACAATTGACACCTCTACAATGATCCCTACAATTAAATGGAAATCAATTGAGTCTCTCCCCATCCCTCTTTCACAAAAATTAGCTTTTTCTGAGGAGTTGGGGAAAAGATCAATCATCTATATGAAAAAGGAGGATGTTCTAATTTGGACCAAATCTAACTCAATTAATTATTTAGTAAAAGAAGGTTACAAATCTCTTATATCTTCCCCTGCTAAATCTGAACTGCCCACTTCACTTTTTTGGAATGATGCTTGTATCCAAAAAGCAAGGGCTTTTGCTTGGGTTTCTCTTCAAGACAAAGTTCTTATGGGGGCTAGATCGGACAGGCTTGGCATTATGGCAGCTTTCCCTTGTTTTTTTTGAGGCTACTTCATGGAAATAGCAAACCATCTTTTCTTGCATTTCCCCTTTGCTTCCCAATGCTAGTACTAGTTATATCAAAAATTGGGTTGGACTTCAATGTTATGTTTGTCTCTATCTTTACAGTTTATCTCTTGGCCTCAAATCTATCGTGCTTCATTCTTTTCATGCTTGTGGATTATCTCCTTGTCCTTGCTCCTTTGGAATATCTGGACAGAAAGAAACAATAGAATATTTAGAGGAAAATCTTCTTCAATGGAAGTTGTGCTCTTTAATCTATAAAAAGATATCTCTGAGGCAGCAAAATCATTTATTTTCAAAATGCTTAACAGTTTGAAATCCTTTTCAAGTTGGGACAGCTTCATCTTAAAATCTTGGTCATTAATAAAATCCTTTCCTTTTCCATGGCTTGATCACAAACAAGGTAGATAAATGAAAAGCAAGAAAAGAAGCAAAATGGGTTCCCCCTTCTCATAAAATTTTCAAGTTGAATTTTGATGGGGCCTCCAGAGGCAACCCAGGGAAATCAGGAATTGGAATAGTTATAACAAATTCAAATTCAAAGGTTTTAAAAGAAACTTGTAAAATTCTACTTGATGGAACTAATTACAAAGTTGAATTAGAAGTGCTAAGCTTTGGCTTGGAACTATCTCAACTTCTAGGCATAAAATATATCATCATGGAAGGAGACTCCATGGTTATTTTCAATGCAATAACAAATAAAAAATCTCACATTTGGAAATTACAATATTTATTGGATAAAGTTCTTCTTCAACTAAATTATTTTACCAGTTATTCAATCTTTCATTTCTATAGAGAAATTCACTATGTCATGGACTTTCTAGCCAATAAGGAAATCGATGAACAATGGGTTATGAAAGAATTCATAGAGAAAGAACTTCCTTCTTTTCTAAAGTAGTCGTGCATTTTTGTTACCACATGAAAATTTTGGAGTGCATTATATGCGAACAAGTATTCAAATCTACTTTTTTCTTCAATGCTTCTCAATCTATAGTGAATTTTCTAGTTTTTGGTTGGTCATTTCTCAAAATTATTGGTGCTTTGTGGTCAAAATGCTTTGGATTTTTTTCTTTGTGCGTCTTCTTACAACATCTTGGGATATTTAGCGCATACTCTTTTTGGTTCAAATACTTTTTAAAAATGGAATTAAATTTATATGCTCAGGAATTATGTGGTTATTAGCTTAGCTGGAAGCTAACAATGCTTTTTAATGTTCTTGAGCCAACCATATTATGATTTGAATTAAGCTCTTCCTATAAGAAGAAATGGATTATCTCTTCATGTGATTTTTTTTTGCAATGTGCAATCTAACTTTGATGGAATGGTATAGAATCTTGCTTTAGGAAAAGGCTAAGGAAGTTAGAGATTCACACCCTTATGATCATGAAAAATTGGGTAATATTTTTTGTTTGGAGGATGTGTATATCTTTCAGGCCTTCAAAAATTTGGTGGGTTCTTAATGGTTGTTGGCAAATCCTAGTGCTTCCTATTATGAAGTGTTATCCCGCTTTTTCACAATTTGCATGGATATTCTATTGGATTCTGAAATGGTTATGGTCATTGCTTCAAAATTTGTGCAGCCAAGCCTACTTTCTGACTTGGAACTTTGCACTACTCTGGCTAATTATAAGTTATATTATGGTCTTTTTACAATTGGCGGTTTCATTTCTCATTCTAAACTGACTTTTCATTTCTCATTCTAAACTGACTTCTAATGGTTTTTGTGGAGATCTACTATTGACTTTCAGGAATGGAATCATTAGCGATGATTACGACAAGACTATGCTTGATTGCAATGAATTGGCTGAGAAAATTCCTCCAAAGATTCTTGTTGTGGAGATCGATGCATTCCTATCTTTGCACTTTTAATTCGATATTGCAGCAAGATCAATGTCTCTAGGATAGGCATCTACCTCAATTTCCAAATTTAAAGAGGCCTTGTCTATGAATTCATTTTTTCCTCAATCTCATTATGAGGCAAGTTCTTCCTCAAGTTCTCATGTGGAAGATTCTTTATAATTTTCATGATCTGCCCTATTAATATTTTTGGGTTGAGCATACACGTCTATTCAATCTAGACTGGGGGTTGGTGGGTGGCTTTTGATTCAAATATTTGAGATTGTCATTGGTTGGGTTTCTCTAATGTATGCTCTCTCATACATTTGTTAACTCTGGGCTCTCCTAGTTCTAGGATTGAGTTTTATAATTTAAACTGTTGTAATTCCTTTAAATTAATAAAATTTCAGTGGCTTAGCCACTTTTATCCAAAAAAAAAATAAAAAATTAATTATTAATTAATTAATATACCTACCTTTGGTTAAAATTAGATTTACCTTAGTTAATATATTGTTGAACGACCTTTCATGCCACTTTTATTGGGTGATGTTCTGATGTCTTTTAGCAGTAACATTGATATAAGTAATATTAATATTAACATTAATAATAATAGTAATTATGTTGAAGAAACGGGATTTGTTCGCAAGGACTTGCTAGCCTATATTTTTAAAAATAAAGTATTGATTCTGGAGTGAATTTTTATGACATTGTTAAATGTAATGTTACCATGGCAATCATGAGGAAGGATTGATAATATTAAGGAGTAATAAAATTGATTGTTAAGAGTACCCTTGACATCAATAATAACATTAATATTAATATTTATGTTATGTAATAAAAATTAGCATTGAGGGAGATATTATTATTAATAAGCAAAAATATAAATATTAAGTGGAGATTTAAATAGAAAACAATAATATCCATATTATTAGCAAAACAAAAGTTAACAATGATGATGGTATTTAAAGAGAATTATTAAAGGAGCATACTATTATTGATGATATTGGATAATATTTATGTTTAACCTTTCTTTTAGGGCTGATTGAACCTTAGGGATTTTAATTTAGTAATAGGTTGGTCTTTGTTCATAGACTTTACGCTTGCAAGATTTAACCAAGATTCATGCTAACCTAGAAAAAAGGGAGTGTGTCAGGTGAACCCTAGTAGCGATTTGTTACAATTTATGTATAGATAAATTTTACACCTAAGTTAAGAGGTGGCTCCTCAAGGATGCTCAACTCGAGCATCATGTTATTGTTTCACCTCAAACACTTCAAGAATAGTTTAACTTGATAAATGTTTGTTCAAAAAGAACATGTTGGGTTTTCTAACAATTTTTTTCAGGTTTGATAGTATGATATATGCAATTCTATATACATTTTTTTTGTTTTAGAAGTCCTTGCAATGAATTTTGGAAAATGTCATTTTGATAAGAAAATGCAAATCTATACAATGTTAGAAACTACAAGTATATAAGATGTCATACACTTTGCAAATTTGTATTTAAAAGAAGAGAAAAATGACCATTGATTAGAAAGTAGAAACACGATTTGGTATATAGATAAAGGAAACATGTGTCCCCAATAGAACAAAAATAGTTTACAATATAAAAATTGTTTGTCTTAGATTCAGTGATTGCCACATCTAAGCTAGTAATAGAAAAGTATATTATATATGGTAGACAAATGTGAGACCTACCTTACAGTGCTAAAGATTACGTGTGTGATGTTGATTTTTGCAATTCTCATGGATGGTTATGTCATGGATTTATGCTGTAACTATGTATTTTGATTTAATATACCTTGGTGTTATCTCATTTATGTGATACACATGTATATATGCTTATCTTCATCTATTATGGTTTTGTGGTAAATATGTGGATGATGGAACCAATTTGATGATCATACTTATTGTTATTTTACGAGTGGTTGATTTTATGACTAGATGGATATGATGTTTATCACATGTACTGAATGTATGTTCAATTCCCTCTAAAGTGGTTTTATTAATTTTATGATATTTTTGGTATGGAATGAATGTATGCAATGAGATGCTTGGTTTTGAGATGTCATTATAAAGATTATGTTGCTATATTTCATGCTTTGATTTTGATTATTAATGATAAATTAACTATCGTGATTTAGTGTGTAGGTTTAATCCATGGCCAGTGGACCTAGGGAAATACCAAAATGCCAATGTGCATACCTATGAATCCAACCTAATCTATTCGAAAAGGTTGAGATCTTATATGTCGTGTTTCTATGTAATGTGGGTAGTGTGCATCACATGTGCTAATAAGAATTATTGTTTTAATGTCCAGTGCAATTTCTTGTGTAAATTGATTGTAGTTGCATATTAGGTCCAAGTTTTAATGTTGATTTAATATGTTTTATTTATACTTTAAGGTGTTTTCATGACCCTAGGTCATAAAGCTAGGGCTTGGAAATAATTTCATGGGTTTAAAATTAAATTTTTGAACCTTAGGACCCCTTTTTTGAAGCCTTTTTCATGAGTGACAAAATTCAAAAAATGGATCAAGGCATGGGACTCTCAAGCATGCTTAAAGAACCCTCACACCAAAAGTGTGAAGGGTTGGGTTGAGAGAGATGGGTGATCAATTGTGGAAGTGACACTTGTCACCCTCACAATTGAAGATGAGGAATTTGGGCATTTTTATGGGATTTTTGTTTCTGAAAAACTTTGGCATTAGGATTCATTCATTCATTCTAGTTGGGGCTATCAACCTTGAAGGAATCGACTTAAGCTTGGGAAGGAGGAGATTGAAAGAGATTTTTATTGGTTTTTGCATCAACCATTGCCAATTTGAGGTCAATCTAGGTTGGCATTGCTATCCTTTGTGATTTTTTTTTAATATGTGTGTGAGCATTTTGGTTGTAAATATTTTGTGTGGTATGTTTGTGGTTGTTGTGTTGTGGGTTGCTTGTCATGTAGAAGTGAACCTACCATTGTATGGAGGTTTTCTTCATGTTTGGGGTTGAGTGGGAGAGATGTCCTTAGAAGGGGTTGTTGTAAGGGTATGAGTACCCATGGAAACATGCTTTGATTATGTCAAAATTTCATGTGTTGCATAGTATGGTATGGTGGTGTTGGTGTGCAATGGAGTTTGGGTTTGTGGAAGCATGGTTGGGTTATGTTATGAGGAAAATGAGGAGATATGTGGTTGTTTATGTACACTTTTCTACTATTATTTCCCTTCTTAGTTGATGTCCCCACTCCCCCTTTAAAGAATCTTGAAGAAGAGTCTTGTGTTGTAAATTTTGTTTTCTCAAATTCCTATAATGTATGTGCATTGTGCTGAGTTTTTCTATTGTAAATGTTTTGAAAATGTGGAACAGTTGTTGTAGTGTATGTAATGGTTGTAAGTTGTGTAAAACCCTTGTTACTTTGGTTTTCCCTTAGTTTGGAGGTGGGCCATTTTGGCCTTATGGTTAGAAGGTGAGATCCCACTCGTCATGAAGAAAATTTTGTTATTGTGTGTGCAAAAATTTACCAAAAAGGTCTATTTGTGGAGAGTTTGTCGCTACAAAAACCCATTGTTGTCACCTTTTGTGCTACAGTTGAATATGAATGTAAAAGTAAGTTATGTCTAACTACGATGTTGAAGATGTAAATTTTTGGATACAATTGGCTATCTCTTGTTGTATGTAAGTTTCATTTAAATAAAGTAGTCAGAAAGAGTAATATAGTAGGGGTTGTAGTAAAATGTCTCTATGAAGTTCATATGTTTACTTTCTCAAGAGAATATTTTTGTAGTGTTGTTATGTCCAAATATTCTAGATTTATCCCTGCATATGAAATTCTTTAATATAGGTGTCGAGTAGACTGTAATGTGCTTCTTCAGGAGAAATCTCTATGGGAGCTGTAAGTAACACCTCAAGTAACACATGTAATCAAACTAAGAAGACTAAGTTAATAATTTCTTGTTTCAACTATTTCTACATTGTGTGCGTTCCAAAGTATAGAAAAAAATAAAATAAAATAAATTTTTAAGTTTCATAGTTGTATTGAGGCTATTCATATTCAACTGTTTAAATGAACATGTTGTAGAAATCAGCAATGAATGTGTATGGCTGAAAACATGTTGCATATTATTGTAAATTAGTTTAATAGTTGAAGTATTATCATGCTACCATTTCAGTATGTAAGCTACTTTCGATGTAAAAAACTACAATGTTGAGTGCCATCATATGTTATGGTTACTATCATCGATGTTAGAGGAAGAATGAAGTATCTCTGGCTTCTAGAAGGAACAATGTTGTTTGTTATCTTTCAGAGATAGAGAATATATAATAAATATCAGGTCTAGGTTTTATACCTGTATATATGAGGAAGTTAGTTTTTAGTTGGGCAGGGGTAATGCATAAAATTCGTAAGTGGAATTATAATCTGTGAGTCACATGAAATACTCAGTGATTAATAGTATTAAGCAAGATTGTAGGATAACATTCGACTTCAATGGAATAGTAGTGGTTAACAATAACAATATCTTATTTTACCTCAAAAAAATTAACAGTGGTTACATTTACATTAATAAAATCAATGGTATTCATCGTAAATTTTAGTAGCATTATAAGTTGAGTATCGCATTAATAGTAACATTAGTTCTGGAAGGGTTTCTATTATTAAAGTTAAACCAAAAAGAGTAAAAATAAAACTAGCCATGATTAGCGATACTAATATTGAATTAATATAAAATCGGTGGGAAAACCAGTATGCATTTAACTAAATGGTGACATTAAACTTTAGAGTTAATATTGAAATTAATAGCAATATTAGTATTTAATAAATAGTGATAATGGAATTTAACATTAATATTAATATATATAATTAAATAGTGATACTAATTCTAAACGTCAATGTCAAAATTGAAATTTAACACTAATAGTGGCATTTAATGGAAAGTGTTATTAATTTAATAATTAGGGTCCACATTGAAAATGATATCAATTTTAATGGTTGCATTAAAAAGTGATCTTAAGTGTAATGTTAACAATTAGAAAATTAATATCATTATTAGTTTATATTGAATAGTAAAAATTAATATCAAAATTTAACATCAAAATTGATAATGATACCAATATTAGTAATTATTATCTAATGATATTAATTTTAAGGTCAATAACAACATTGATAAAAATATTTAATAGTAGTATTCGAAGATAACCTTAGCACAAACCTATTGATGTCAAACATTCTATTGATTGTGAAAACAATATAGCCTTCTTCATCCTCAAAGAAAATAATTATGTTAATTGAATAACTCTTGATATTAATGATAATATATACAATGTTGAAATAAACGTCGATGTGGATGATTAAACTTAACTCCACTACTAACAAATACAAAAACTAATTAACATCTTCATTATCAATATTATTGTGAGTATAGTGAGTTGGAAAAAGTGTATTATTAACACTAAGAATTAGCAATATATATGACTAATAGTAATATTGCAAGTTGGTGACCTTATTAATATTAATGGGATTTAATGTTATTAGCGTAGCTACATAATAATTTGTTTTGCACTAATATTATTACCTCTCAATAGGGAAAGGAATTTTAAGGGTGGAAAAATAAATAATTTAGTTAGTGTTATTTTTTAAATTAATGATAATAATAACATCGCATCTAATGTAAAATCCCCCATCTAAGGCACAACACTTTTTTTTTCTATAAAAAATGCACACAACTACCAACTTAACCAACCAAACATATTACATGTAAATTAGAAGTGTTAATTTCAATAGCTTTGCATTCACCTTGGTGGCAACAAAAACCAACACCGCTACTTATATGCTTACACTCAAACCTATGGTAAGGTCACAAGGACAAGGTCTTTCCTAGACCTACAACCTAAGCCTTGAGGGTTTGTGTTGACCCTACCTATGTATCCCCTCATGGGAATCAAGGGTTTTGTAGTTCACTCCATAATGTTAGAGGGAGTTCATTCTCTCCTCTTGCATGAGATCTTTGATCTTGCTTTTAACCCATGATTATTATCTAAGTACATGTAAGCTATCAACTTAATCAATTATAATATAATGATAATAACTTTGTCATCAAGTGTTGGATCCATACCAAACATTACCAAGAAATAGTGTACAAACATTCACAAGATTCACAAGAGGCATATCATACCATAATCCCAAAGATCATACACAATGTAAGTCATGAGCATACCTTCATATATACAAGATGACTAGCTCGTACACATATCACTAGTATAACAATGACTAGATCATTCACAAATCACAATTATAATGGTGATTAACTCATGTACATCACAAGTACAACAATGATTGTCTCATACACATCACATTTACATTAGTGATTGGCTCAAACATATATCGCAAACACACTATGAAAAGCTCTAACATACATCACATATACATAGTGATGAGCTCCACCATACATCTCAAATACAAATAACAAGCTCTAGCATGCATCACAAATACATAGTGACAAGCTCCATCATACATCACATACACAGTGATAGACCCCAACATACTTCACATACACAGTAACGAGCTCCAACATACATCACTTCCACAATGGTTGACTAATACATCATAATGGCTACACATGTCCATAATGCACCTCAAATAGAAATAATATTGATGCATTGTACACTACATTGTGGGTCTTAAATCCTTTATTTCGGCCTTCTACACCATTAGGAAAATGGGAATAGAATTTGGTGCATCATATACTACACCACGGGTCCGTCCTCAACCCCACAAGGCTAAGTACATAGTCTAACAACTGGGAACGGGATTTAATTCATCCCATTCTACACCACAGTTCCATCCACCATCCCAAGGGTTTCCCCAAGTAGTGAACCTACCAAACTTGGTGGATTCTGACTTAAATCACCTATAGTCCACCAACAACAAGTTTTTCCACCCAAGAAGAAGTAGCTCCCAACATATACCACCTTGTGACCTTAGTGATATTATAAGCTATCTTCTTCACAATCCTAGGTAACACTTGGCATTATTCACTTTTGTGCTTATCAATGACAGCCAATGAACCCTCTCAATACATGGTTAGCCTTAGATTAATGTTACCTACATGAATGGGTCCCTACCTATGCAACCGCTATGATCATATCATAATTAGGGTAGCCCCGTACCTTCACCTTCATGAACCAGGTGAATGTTGAATAATCCCTAGCATTATCCTAGACGTCATTCATTAGTATGGTCCAATGGTTGCCTATCATTTCTCAAATATCCTATAGGTTCACTCTTGGGAAAGTCATACATAACATGAATCACAATCACAATCAACAGATATACAGGCCTATGCATAAAAGCCTCTATATATGGAGTTGAATTACATAGACACATAAGAGATACATGTAACCAACATGAGATGAACTTTACCCAACATATACATATAATCAAATACCCATTATAAAGTAGTTAAATCCATTACTTCATTATGTTTAATAGAATTCTATTATGTATTAAATATAAGATTAAATTCCCTTAACTTGATCATACCCATTTGATACCTATTTTAGCCTCAAATCAAAGCTTACAGAGGAGGAAATGTCAAACCATGTAGGAACAATCCCAACATCTAGGATTTATTCCCCCCTAGACCCTCGACCTATGGACTTGAGGTCACAAAGACATCATTCACCCAAGGACCACCTACATACCCACTTCCAAATGGATCAAACTCACACGTAGTCCTCCTCACCACATCTCTCAAAGGATTCCTACCCATCATTTCCCAATTTAGTGAACTTATACCATGACACTCTCATCGACATATGCAAAATTCTCAATTTAAATCACACCATAGATATTATTCCTAACTCAATGCAAGCATCCCCAAACCTCTTATAGTTACCTTTCAAGCATATCATGCCACATTCGATACCTTGATGATAATACCACAGTTTATAACATAGGCTTCTATTTAGGCATAGAACATGATAACATGTTAAATATTGTGGTTTTTATACAATAGTATTTATAAGATTTTTTTAAGGATAATCAATCCATGAATCTTACTTAAGAAAGTTGGCAACATTTTATCCAACATATGAAAATGTAAGCCCAATAATAATTTTACTATTAATATTCTTAATCTTCCAATTTCATTTAACACTATGACCAATCTCATATTTTTATAATAGCTTACTTCATGGACTAGATGATATTTTCAATTTTCACTTATAGCTAAATATTGCATATACTAACATTCTATGATGTTGATCATATAATAATGTGTTCTTTGATATATTTACTAAATACAAGAAACTTGGGTTTAAAACTCATCCACTAACCTTAGACTTATTAAACAACTTCATTTCATATATCTTTGAAATAAATGATAGTAAATCATTCATTTAATCATTAAAAAATTAGTACAAGTGTAGTTTTAGTTTTATTATTGAAGTCCTTATCCCTACATTATTAAGTGATCGTTATGCCAAATCTTGTTTTAGGTGTATTATATTCCTAGATCATATTATAAGGTGTTCTTTTCAATAGAGATTTAACCTAGACTTCCTTTCCATATTGTTTCATTTGGAGTCTCAATATATAGTGGTTTAATGAACTCAAGGTAAGATCCTATTTGATCTCCCACCTGGTCTACTCAAAATTCCACAATTGGATATTCTAATAATATTAATGAGAATATTTAATATTAAATAATTAAAACCTATTTTTTCCTTTTCAAAAAAATAATTAAATAATTATGTTAATCAAATAACAATTGATATTAATGATAATATATACAATGTTGAAATAAACGTCGATGTGGATGATTAAACTTAACTCCACTACTAACAAATACAAAAAACTAATTAACATCTCCATTATCAATATTATTGTGAGTATAGTGAGTTGGAAAAAGTGTATCATTAACACTAAGAATTAGCAATATGACTAATAGTAATATTGCAAGTTGGTGACCTCATTAATATTAATGGAATTTAATGTTATTAGCATAGCTACATAATAATTTGTTTTGGACTAATATTATTACCTCTTAGTATGGAAAGGAATTTTAAGGGTGGCAAAAAGAACAATTTAGTTAGTGTTATTTTTAAAATTAATGATAATAATAACATCGCAGCTAATGTGAAATCCCCCATCTCGGGCACAACACCCTTTTTTTATAAAAAATGCACAACTACCAACTTAACCAACCAAACATATTACATGTAAATTAGAAGTGTTAATTTCAATAGCTTTGCATTCACCTTGGTGGCAACAAAAACCAACACCTTATATGCTTACACTCAAACCTATGGTAAGGTCCCAAGGACAAGGTTTTTCCTAGACCTACAACCTAAGCCTTGAGGGTTTGTGTTGACCCTACCTATGTATCTCCTCATGGGAATCAGGGGCTTCGTAGTTTGCTCCATATGTTAGAGGGAGTTCATTCTCTCCTCTTTCAAGAGAGCTTTGATTTTGCTTCTAACCCATGATTATTATTTAAGTACATGTAAGCTATCAACTTAATCAATTATAATATAATGATAATAACTTTTCCATCAAGTGTTGGGTCCATACCAAACATTACCAAGCAATAGTGTACAAAAATTCATAGCATTCACAAGGGGCATATCATACCATAATCCCAAATATCATACACAATGTAATTCATGAGCATACCTCCATATATACAAGCTAAATAGCTTGTACACAGATCACTAGTATAACAACGACTAGATCATTCACAAATTATAATTATAATGGTGATTAACTCATGTACATCACAAGTACAACAATGATTGGCTAATACACATCACATTTACATTAGTGATTGGCTCCAACATATATCGCAAATACACAATGACAAGCTCTAACATACATCACATATACATAGTGATGAGCTCCACCATACATCTCAAATACACAATAACAAGCTCCAACATACATCACAAATACATAGTGATGAGCTCCAACATACATCACATACATAGTTATAGGCTCCAACATACTTCACATACACATAGTGATGAGCTCCAACATGCATCACATCCACAATGGTTGATTAACACATCATAATGGCTACACATGTCCATAATGCACCCCAAATAGAAATAATATTGCTGAATTAAACACTACACCATGGGTCGTATCCTTTCTTCCAGTCTTCTACACCATTAGAAAAATGGGAAGAGGATTTGGTGCATCCCATACTACACTGCAAGTCCCTCCTCAACCCCACAAGTCTAAGTATATAGTCTAACAATTGGGAAGGTGATTTAGTGCATCCCATACTACATCGTGGTTCCATCTTCTATCCCAAGGGTTTCCCCAAGTAGTGAACCCACCAAACTCAATGGATTTTGACTTCAATCACCTATAGGCCACCAGCAACAAGTCTGTCCACCCAAGAAGAAGTAGCTCATGACATATACCACCTTGTGACCTTAGTGATATTATAAGCTATCTTCTTCACAATCCTAGGTAACACTTGGAATTTGTCACTTTTGTACTTATCAGTGATAGCCAATGAACCCTCTCAATACATGGTTAGCCCTAGATTACCGTTACCTACATGGATGGGTCCCTACCTATGCAACTGCTACAACTATATCATAATCAAGGTAGCCTCGTACCTTCACATTTTTGAACCAAGTGAATGTTGACTAATCCCTAGCAATAGCCTAAACATCAACCATTAGTACGGTCTAATGGTTTCCTATCATTGCTCAAATATCTCGGAGCTTCACTCTTGGGCAGGTCATACACAACATGAATCACAATCACAATCAACAGATACATGGTCCTATGCATAAATACCTCTATACATGGAGTTGAATTACATAGACACATAAGAGATACATGGAACCAACATGAGATGGACTTTACCCAGCATATACATATAATCAAATACTCATTATAAAGTAGTTAAATCCCTTACTTCATTTTGTTTAATAGAGGTTTATTATGTATTAAATATAATATTAAATTCCATTAACTTGATCATACCCATTTGATACCTATTTTAGCCTCAAACCAAAGCTTATAGAGGAGGAAGTGTCAAACAATGTAGGAACAATCCCAACATCTAGGAGTTATCTCCCCCCTAGACCCTCCCCCTATGGAGCTGAGGTCACATAGGCATCCTTCACCCAAGGACCACCTATGTACCCACTTCCAAATGGATCAAAGTCACACATAGTCCTCCTCACCACATCTCTCAAAGGATGTCTATGCATATTTTCCCAATTTAATGAACTTATACCGTGACACTCTCATTGACATATGCAAAATTCTCAATTTAAATCACACTATATATATTATTCCTAACTCAATGCAAGCATCCTTGAACCTCTTATAATTACCTTTCAAGAATATCATGCCACATTTGATACGCTAATGATAATACCAAATAGTTTATTTAACATAGTCTTCTATTTAGGCTTAGAACGTGATAACATGTTAAATATTGTGGTTCTTATACAATAGTATTTATAAGGTTTTTTTAAGGATAATCAATCCTTGAATCTTACTTAAGAAAGTTGGCAACATTTTATCCAACATATGAAAATGTAAGCCCAATAATAATTTTACTATTAATATTCTTAATGTTTCAATTTCCTTAACACTATGACCAACCTCATATTTTTATAATTATAGCTCACTTCATGTACTAGATGATATTTGCAATTTTCACTTATAGCTAAATTCTACATATACTAACATTCTATGATGTTGATCATATCATAATGTGTTCTTTGATATATTTACTAAATACAAGAAACTCGGGTTTAAAACTCATCCACTAACCTTAGACTTATTAAACAGCTTCATTTCATGTATCTTTGAAATAAATGATAGTAAATCATTCATTTAATCATTAAAAAAATGGTACAAGTGTAGTTTTAGTTTTATTAATGAAGTCCTTATAACTACATTATTAAGTGATTGTGTACCAAATCTTGATTCAGGTGTATTATATTCCTAGATCATATTATAAGGTGTTCTTTTCAATAGAGATTTAACCTAGACTTCCTTTCCATATTGTTTATTTTGGAGTCTCAATATATAGTGGTTTAATGAACTCAAGGTAAGATCCTATTTGATATCCCACCTGGTCTACTCAAAATTCCACACTTGGATATTCTAATAATCTTCCCTTTGCTATAGAAAAATCCTTGCTTATGATTTCCTAATAATCCCAAATTTAACACGTCAACTATTCTAATATTTGAGATCTTGGGCACCCTACAAGATATTAGTTACCTCTTGATCTTTGTTTTCCCAAATTCTTATAAGGAACAATTTTAAATTTATTTAATGTCATTCTATATTGTGACCTAGATATGTATATATTTATGGGCCATGTTACCAAAATTTGCATCATTCTTGCACTTGGTAATAGAATTACATCATAATTAAGAGTAAAATGATATACTATTCACTTTATTAATTATTCAACCTTTCCACACAACAGAAATCACCTTGAATTAATAATTCTAACTACAACAATAAATAATTCCAAATTTCTTATACTTAGTTGACTATTAAAAGATGCCATATTATTTGAAGTTCAATAATAATCATAGTCCTTTTTAAAAAATAAAATATCAACATGCATCACAAATAAAACAATAATTCTAACTACAACAATAAATAATTCCAAATTTCTTACGTACGTAGTTTACTATTAAAAGATGCCATATTATTTGAATTTCAATAATAATCATAGTCCTTTTTAAAAAATAAAATATCAACATGTATCATGTAAGTGCAACAATAATTCTAGATACAACAATAAATAATTCTAAATTTCTTATGTACTTAGTTGACTATTAAAAAATGCCATATTATATGAAGTTCAATAATAATCATAGTCCTTTTCAAAAAATAAAATATCAACTCATCCTATAGATTTCCCAATGAAAATTGAAGACCCTAGAGTCACAGCTTTGTCAAGATGCAGATATGGTATATTGTTTTTATATGATTGAGAATAACATAAAGGGGAAGTCTATGTTAAAGTTGATAATTATTCTCCACTATCTTCCTGTTGTGATCATGGCGCACTCTATATATTGCATTGATTTGTTGACATGAAAGAATTCCAGTTAATATTGTTCTATAAATAATGAAGATGGAGTTAATTTGGTCCCTTTCCACAATAATGGAACTACACTAATGTGGGTAGTTGAAATTGGCTTGAGCATGAAAAAAAGATAAAACCATATTTTTTGTGTACAATGAATATGGTATAGACATTAGAAATATGACCCAGCACCTTAAAATATCAATGAAAAATAAACAGGAGCACCAAGGTAAATATTGAAGATGACAACATCAAAAAATGGGGCAGCATTTGACCAAGTCTCTCTAATTCAAGGAAACATAAGAATAATATTATTGTGGCACAAAATTTTGGTGATTATAAGTGATTTGAGCATATAGTGAAGCATAGAAAAATAAAGTTCACCCTCCAAAAAATAAATATCCACTAGCCATGCTTTAAATGATAGGAAACTATTTTGAATATTGTTTCCTAGTTAGGAAGTTATTGAAAAAATTCCAAAGACATCTAATAAAATAAGTATGAAAATGAAAGAAAATATTGGCCTGTCACAAACTACCCAACACTTCTCAGACACCCTCCCACTCTCTTTTCCTTTGTAGGTAGGGAGGATGTCAGCAATGTCTATGGAATTTGGATTTACACTTCCCAATTGTGTTTGCTCCAGCATTTTTAAGGTATTTTAACAAATATATTTTGTGCATATTTTGCATCCTTACCCCACTCTCACTTACACCATTCTCTACATTCTCCTCCCACTCTCCTTTGGCAAATTTAGTCAACCTCCTTAACCCCTACATTCTCTCTTTCCCTCCTGCCTTCAGCATTGACCTCTCCTCTTTTTACCTCTCTCCACCTATTCTCTCTTTCTCTCCCATCGGCTTCCTTCTCCTCGCATTTCTCTGTTATCTTCTCTTTTGCACACGGCTTTGTTATTTATCGATCTATTTTCCCTCCACACCTTCCACTCTATGTTTCCTCTCCATCTCTATCTCACCTCCTTTCTTTCTACGATTTTGTTTCTCCTTACTTCTCCCCTTACTCCCTCTCTTTGCATTTTGTTTTAATTTGCATGTAATTTATCAAGGAAGGGTCGCAAGGGTTTTTTGTTGGCTAACGAGCCTCCTTTTCCCCCACATTACCTACCACTTATGTGCCAAGTAGAGGGTTATCATGCCATATTAATAGCATGGAAACCCCTTTTCCATCTCCTATGCCATCCTTACTAATTTGAGATGTCTCCCACCATAAGAGGGATAGATGACTACATAAATGGCATTCGTATCCTTGTTGGTACCCTAACTAATTTTTTTTTCCTTTGTTTTTTTTGACTAAGTAAGGTCCATGTGAAAAAGGTCCTTGTTGATGAGGATGTGTTGATGAGGATGTGATAGCTAAATCCTTTAATACATAAATAATACCAATATGTGAGTATAGAGAAATAATACTAGATGTGACCTTTTAGATTCAATATGGTTATAATATTAAACCTAGTGTGTGTACCAACCCTGATGAATCCTCTCTTTTACACTTCACCAAGGGCAACGTGTCAACTATGTGGTTCCTTGATCAACCCTGCTCGATGTGCATAGTTAATTTGTTAAGTGTGAATGTGGACAACAAAGTGTAAAGTTTTTGTGTGATACCAAAAAAAAAATCATTAGTTGTGCTATTGTCCTCATGGTTATATTGGTTCTATTTTAGGGCATGACAACAAAATTGAAAACCATTTCTAGCATTTTAGTGAGTTGAGAATAACAGTATTATAGTTTTTGAGAATAGGCCTTGTAGTTAAAGAATGGTGTTTATAATTTGAAGGTCCAAATCACACTGAGCATTATGAAATATGTAATATAGATAAATTCTCATTGTTTTCAAGATAGGAGTGTTCTTTATAATACAAAACAACAATTATAGATAGTCTTTAGGATATATGTGAGCAACATCTAGATTCAGTATCATTTTTTACAAGTTGTCAAGGGTCAGGTGCAAGTTTGTGAGTTTTGTTGCCTGTATTGGAGATTACATTCAAAGACAATGCACTAATCTAAAGAAAAAAAACTTTCTAATAAAGATAAATGTATTTAAACCTATGTAAAATGCATAAGTGTAAATTCAATGCAAAATTCTTCCATTTCAAGAAAACTTTGCAAAAGCTTAATTTCATAGTGATCTCCCAAATCAGAGTTATAGCACTTGATTTTTGTAAGTATTCTTGTAGCCCTAAGCCATTTGCAAGAAACCAAGGAACATTGCATGACTTGTTTCAATGTTAGTCTTGGAAAGATATGAAACCAGATCAAGTCTTCTGAAAGCTCCATTATATTTAAATGACGGAGCTACAATATCCAAATATAGATAGTATTTTTTCTAATAAATTGTAGCGAGGACGAGATGCATAAAATTCTTAGCAAGGGTTAAACTTAGTGCTTTTTTTAATTTAGCATTGACATATGCAGGCATACTTGTCATTGTGCATATAAATTTCACTTTTTGATGTCTTTGAACTATCATAATTAATTATAGAAATCATTTTTATCAATAATTAATAATCGGTAAGGTTCTAACATCACAAAATATAATATGTTTGGGCACATTATCCATTATAGAAATGGATTTTTCATTCAGTGTGCATCATGCATACATGTTTCCCCTTGATTAGATTGAAAACTTTATTGATGTATTATGTGTTTTGTTTATTGTGATAGCATATATTTATTTATTAGTCATAATTAGTATTTCTCTTTATTTACTGTCAAAAAGCTTGAGTTACAAAACTTTGTGTAGTGTAAAATGCATTTTAGTGACAACTGATAGCTTGTGCTATAGATTAGACCGTACGTAAAGTATTGATGGGTTTTTAGGCTTGATTGGTGGAAATGTTGGAATCATTGTTGTGTGTGTCAATGGTGTATTCAACTATTTTGTTGGAAGAAAATAAATATTTCCTAATATACAAAGGCTATGTTTCTTATTTTTAATTGTGATACAATATGATTATATAAGTATGAAAAATATAGTTTTTGATAAAGTTTGACTGTATTGAACAAGAAAATGTTCTGTAATTACAATTTTTGTATAGCTTCACAAATATTCTTTTTTACAAAGAATGGAAGAACATATTTCATAAAAATGAAAAGTATAGCTATGTTGTATGCTAAAAAATGTGTCATGTAACGTAGTGTTATATAGAAATAAAGTATAGTTTACAATATAGTTATCTATTCAAAAACAAAACATAGTTTACAAAATTAGTTATTTTGATTTTTGGGTAATACATAGCTCAATAGACTATATTTGGTAGAGAAAACTTATGGGCCAGACTCGTGTAGTCTTAGTATGCTATTCAAAAATTGGAGGTTTGTGTCATAGTCATCAAATGTTCTAAAATTCATTGTGTAGATAAACACTGACTATTCTCAAAAAGGGAGAATTTTTTAGAATGTAGTATAGTAATAACATATTGTTTGCAAAGTTTTTGTTCATAGCATCAATTTTTAGTATGAACTTTTCCAATTTTTGAAATGAGAGGACCAACTACAGCAATTCCATTATATGTATTGAAAATTGAAGTCAAGAAAAGGAAACAAATATTGATAAAGAAATAGATTCTAAAAAGAAGAAAGTTATTGGTGCAGTCACGGTAGAAGCGTCCTCAAAGAGAATAGTCTGGACCATATAGAAAGAGTAACACAATATAATCCACATGAAATATGGAGGAAAACAAAGATTCAAACATTCATATTACTACAAATTTCAGTTACAATCAACCAACAACATATGGTTTCACAGATTGGGCTCACAGGCCTAGTACAACATGCTCGAAATACAGTCTTCCTCTATGCTCCTTAATACGAGCTGAAATCTTACATATCAAGTCCAATATCCATCCCCTAACTATCCTAATAATTTGTTACAATGATTTATATCACATCTGGAGATCTAGAATTTTCTGCGTCAGCCAAAGATCATTACAATCTCCAATGAAGGAAATGTAACATATACATGAAATAGGTCGGCCTTAAATTTGAATTTCTCCTTGGTAGGTGCATAGGATGAAGTGTGAACAAAAATTAAGGTTGGGGATACTCCATGAAACAATTCAAAACACATCACAAGGATCTGCAAGTTACAGGTAGGATCCTCAAGAGACAAAACTAGTCGTTAGACTTGAAACTGCTCTAATGCTTTGTTCTAGAAACTGTCGCTTAATCTGAAAGCCATAACTTACTGAAAAAAGATCCAATCATTCTAAAGTCTTGGAATAAGGGAAAATGAACATTTCCATGATGAAAACATAGATCCACAGGGTTCGATGAGCAAAATATGATGAAATGTTGAATCTACCAACTTGAACTTAACAAGAACAAAACTAAAATGAAAATATTTTTGGTTGATGTAGGATTGCAAAGAACCAAGGATGCTCCTATATCAAACATCCAAGGTTAGTTTAAAAGTTAGTCCCTCACTTTGTTGGGGCTAAAGGAAAACCAATATGGTCTACCTTAGTCTAAGAAATCCAAGAAGAATCCTCCATTGGTCTGCCTTTCCACTTCACAAGATATTCTTTGTACTGTCTTCCACATGTTTTCCTCCCATCTCTGATATCCAAAATCTCTTCTATCTCGTCTGATTGTTGTTTAGGAGACTGTTTCTCCAATTTTTCTTTACTGTCTTCATTGAATTTTGCTTCACTGTCTTCATTGAATTTTTCTTCATGATACTAATGTAGATCTGCAATGTTGAATATAGGTGATATGCCCATGCCATCTGATAACTCTACTTCATATCCATTTCCTAAATCAAATTTCTTCAAAATATTAGAGGGTCCAAACTTCCTCATCTTGAGCTTATTGTATGTTCCAACTAGAAATATTTCCTTCCTCAAATACACCATCACTTCATCTCCAACTTTGAACTCCTTATGTCTCCTCTTTTCATTTTCTCGCTCCTTATACTTTCGGTTCATATCTTCCAATTGTTGCTCTGCTTGACTATGCACTTTCTTCATATGTTCTACAAATTCATCTATTTTTGCACTCCTTTTATCTTCCTTACTGATGTCTCACAAATTTGATATACCTCTAGGATGAACTCCAATAACAATCTCAAAAGTTGTCTTTCTGATACTCCTATTCACTGAATTATTGTAAGCAAACTTTGTTTATGCAAGGACTAAATTCCAACTACTGGTCTTCTCCCCAACCAAACATCTCAGCAAATTCCCCAAACTCCTATTTACTACCTTTGTCTATCCATCAATCTATGGGTGAAAAGTAGAACTGAACTTTAAATATGTCTTTAACTTCTTCCAAAGTATCCTCCAAAAGTAACCAACAAACTTTTTATCTTTGTCTGAAACAATACTCCTAGGTAATCCATGCAATCTGACCACTTCCCTGAAAAACAAGTCTACTACATGTACTACATCTGTTTTCTTCTTACAAGGTATGAAATGTGCCATTTTAGAAAATATATCCACCACCACAAATATTGAATCATTACCTCTCTATGTCTTCAGCAAGCCAAGTATGAAATCCATGCTGATATCCTCCCAAGGTCTCTCTAGAACTGTCAAAGGCTTATACAATCCAACATTCTGACTACTCCCTTTTGCATCTTAACAAACTCTACAACTCTGCACAAATTTCCTAACATCCTTATGAATCTACGACCAAAATTAATTCTCACTTACCAATGCTACTGTCTTATTAATTCCAAAGTGTCCCACCAATCCTCCACTATGTTTTTCTTTCACCAAGCTATCCCTCATTTAACTTTAGGGTATACACAATTGATTCCCTCTTAATAACATATCCTCCTTAATGAAATAATCCAACCACTAACTCCTATCCTCCAAGGCTGGTTCTTTACAAGCTCTCCAAGGTTCTGCAAAATCTAGATCTTCCTTATGCAATTTCTTCAATTCGCCAAATCCTAATGCCTCCACTCTCATCTCTACCAATAATTTCTTCTCCTACTCATAGCATCAGCAACTCTATTTGACTTTCCACTCCTATGTTTCAAAACAAAAGTATAACTCTACAATAATTCCACCCATCTCATGTGTCTCTGATTCAACTTACCTTGACTATTCAAATATTGCAATGCCTAATGATTTGTATACAACAAAAACTCCTTAGGCAATAAGTAATGTATCCACTTCTTCAAGGCTTGAACTATGGCATAAAACTCTTGGTCATACACTAAATACATTCTTTTAACATCATTCAATTTCTCACTGAAATAAGCTACTGGTCTTCATTCTTGACTTAATACTACTCCAATTGCATTTCCACTTCCATCACAGTCTACTTGAAATACCTTACTAAAGTCCGGTAAAGCAAACACAGACTGCTCAGTCACCTTCTATTTCAACAACCCAAAACTCTGATCTGCTCTATATTTTCAACTAAAATCTTTCTTATCCCCTCTCATTCTCTATCATAGGACTGAAAATATAACTAAAATTCCTAATGAACTTTTGGTCAAAACTAGCCAATCCATGAAATGATCTTACCTCTCCAATGCTTTTTGTTGTAGGCCATTCAACAATTTCTCTTACCTTCTCAAGATCCATCTTTAATCCATCTGTAGATATCACAAATCCCAAATATACCAATTCTTCCTTCATGAAACTACACTTCTTAATGTTTATCAGCAACTACTCTTCTCTCAACCTCTGCAAAACTTGTCTTATATGAAAAAAATGTTATTCTCTAGTCTTACTGAAAATAAAGATGTCATCCAAATAGAGAATCACAAACTTACCCAATAATTTCTTAAATACCTCATTCATTAGCCTCATGAAATTACTTGGTGCATTAGTTAGTCCAAAAGGCATCACCAACCACTCATGCAATCCTTCATTTGTCTTGAATGTTGTCTTCCACTCATCCCCTTCTCTGATTCTAATTTGATGATATCCATTATTCAAATATATCTTTGTAAATTATTTAGCTCCACTCAAACAATCCATAATCTTGTCCATCTAGGGCAAAGGAAATCTATACATTACTATTATTTTTTTATGTTTCTAGAGTCTGTACACATCCTCCATTCTCCATCCTTCTTAGGTGCTAGCACAACAGGTACTACACAAGGACTTAAGCTTTCTCTGATCAAACCCTTCCTCAACAACTCTTGCACTTGTCTATTCAACTCTTCATTCTCTATCGGTGTCATCCAGTGTGCTACTTTATTAGGTAGACTAGCTCCAAGAATCAAATCCATGCAATGACTAATACTCCTCATAGGTGGTAATCCATCAAGTACATTATCGGAAATGATATCTTCATATTCTTCTAGCAACTCCTTTATCTCCTCTGGTTGTTCTTCTACATGCTTTGATTCTTAAGCCTTCTTAGGAACCAAGGCATAGCATATGTTCTCATGTCTTAGTCCATCTAGAAATCTCCTTCCATCAGCCAAACAAATTCTAGCATTTGTACAAACCTCAACTTTAGGAACATCCTCCAATGGTAACAAAGTCTACTTCAATCCATTAGCAACAATGGTATGTGTGTTCTTCTTTCCATCATGAATAGCCTATTTATCATACTTCCAAGGCCTTCCCAACAAAACATGGCATACATCCATAGGCATGATATACTTCAGCATGATGATTTCCTATCTTCAATTTCACCAAACACTGTTCACTTACCAATATCATATGCTCATCTTGAATCCATTCTATTTGATAGGGCTTCGGGTGTTGCAATCCTTCAAACTTCAATTTGGTCACCATTTCTTCAAAAACCAAGTTCTTGGAGCTTCCACTATCAACAATCACTTTGCAATATTTACCAGCTACCTTGCATCTGGTCTAAAATAAATTATTTCTTTGCAATGGTTCCTGCTCCATATCACTTTGACACAATACTCTTTTGTTCACCAACACTTCTCCCTCTTCTATTTTATTAGATGAACTGGCATGATCCTCCTCAGCAAAGGTTGTTCTTCTACTATTCTTCATCTTTCTGCTTGTCTCTCCCTGGTTACATTCAAATGCTCTATGTCCTTCTTCACCACACTTTAAAAAAGTTCCCCTGAATACTCTTTTCTCCTGTCCTCTTTTCTCTGGTAACCACCATATCCTCCTCTCCAGTAAGAGTTTCCATCATCTCTACAGTATAAATTATCATTCTCATTGACTTTCTTATCTTTATTTTGATCTACAAAAGATCCTCTTCCTCCTCTGGTAAAATTTCTTCCTCTCTGAAATCTTCCACCTCTTCCTCTTTGTCTCTACTCATGTCTTTTATTCAGCTTCTCTTCTGCTTTTAGAGCACATTGATATGTCTCTTCCACACTTAGCAACTTGATCAAATTGATCTCATCTTATATAGATGGCTTCAAGCCATTCACATATCTGGCTAATTGCTCGATCTCATCTTCTGAATGTCTAAATCTGATATTCAACTTGTAGAACTCCTAAGTATACTCTATCACACTTGACTCCTTATGCTTCAAATTCTACAACTTCTAGAACAAACTGATCTAATAGTTTGTGGGCATAAAATTCATCTTTAACTTATTCACCACTTGATTCCATGATTTTATCTTCTCCTTTCCTCTTCTTTTTCTATCTATCTGCAAATGTTCCCACCAAAGGGATGCATGTCCTTTCGACTTTGTACAAGCAAATTTCACCTTTTTTTTCTTGGGCAGTACCTTCAAAATAAAAATACTTCTCCATCTTCATTATCTAATCAAGCAATTCATCTAAATCCAACTTACCACTATAATCCAGTGGATTGAAATGTGGCTTAGTATTTACTCTAGTTAGGGCTCTTATGAGCCTCTCGTCTTCATGATCAAGGCTAGGTTGATTTTCTCTTTCTCCTTCTTCATGTTCTTCTACCTCATCATCACTCACATCATCAATTGGTCGACCTCTCCTCTAGGTCATTTTGACTGCTTCTAATCTAGTAGAAATTCCTCTCAACATCTCCATTATAGCTGGGTCTTCATTTCCACGCCCTCCATTTCCTCTACCATTTCTTCTTCCCACCATCTTTACACAAGTCCTTTGTAGCTACAGGTCAGATCCTCAGTCTACCACCCCACAACAAATCTTTAACAAGACTTTGCAAACTCTGACGATCTCTCACGGAATGAATCTCACTCTGATGACAATTTGGTACAATCACGGTAGGAGGGTCCTCAAAGAGAATAGTTTGGACCATGTAGCAAGAGTTACACAATAGAAGCCACATGGAATATGGAGGAAAATGTAGATTCAAACATTCATATTACCAAAAATCTCAGTTACAATTAGTCGACAACATTCAGTTTCACAGAATGGGCTCACAAGCTTGGTACAACATGCTTGAAATACAGTCTTCTTATATGCTCCTTAATACAAGCTGAAATCTTACATATCAAGTCCAATATTCATCCCCTAACTATCCTAATGATCTATTACAATGATTTATATCACATTTGGAGATCTAGAATCCTCCGCGTCGGCCAAAGATCATTACAATCTCTGATGAAGGAAACGTAACATGTTCGTGAAATAGGTTGGCCCTAAATTTGAATTTCTCCTTGGCATGTGCATAGGATGAAGTGTGGACAAAAATTAAGGTCAGGGAAACTCCATAGAATAATTCAGAACACACCGCAAGGATTTGCAAGTTACAAGTAGGATCCTCAAGAGACAAAACTAGTTGTTAGGCTCGAAACTTCTCTAATGCTTTGTTCTAAAAACTGTCACTTAATCCAAAAGTGATAACTTTCCAAAAAAAATCCAGTCATTCTGACATCTTGGAATAAGGGAAAACGAACATGTCCATGATGAAAAACATAGATCCACAAGGTTTGGTGAGCAAAATATGATGAAATGTTGAATCTGCCTACTTGAACTGAACAGGAACTAAACAAGAACAAAACTGAAATGAAAGTATTTTTAGTTGATGTGGGATTGCAAAGAACCAAGGATGCCCCTGCATCAGTTATTGACATGTGTAAAAGGTTCTAGTGGAAAATTGATGTACAATTCTTTCATTTTCCCGAAAATCCTTGTAAAATTTTGATGTCATTCTTATGTACTAAATTTGAGCTATAGAAATTGATTTTTTTAATGATTTGGTTGTTGCAAAGCACTTGCAAGAAACAAGAGAAAACTAAATAACTTCTTTTAGATTAATTCTTGTAAAAATATGAAATAAAATGAGCTCTTCTAGAAGGTCCATGAATTTTGTGTTAGAATCTTGTACACATGCAAACTTGAACACATGTATAGAAACAAGATGTTGTAATAGGAATTTATAATAATAGTGTTTGCTTCATTGTATTTATTATTTAGGGATGCACTTTCAATGGGAAATAAATATTAATTAATTGAAAGGCTAAAATCATTGGTTTAATTATGTAGATTATAAGTACATAAGCTATAGCAGAAACAACTAAATTTAGGTACTTCGCCATGGACATAAGTGGAGCTTTTAGTGACTAGAATAATAGACATAGTTGTAGAGAAGAAAATTGATTATGAATAGGTGACAGAATGACATGCACCCTAATTAATATTATTGTCGTAGAAAGTTTGTATCTTTTTGAATAAGTGTATAGCAAGCCATCCTAAAATTGAAGAAGGAAAGTGGGCATTGGCCTGAGGTGTAATTAACTAAAGAATGACAAAGTGATCAAACTAAAATATCAAATTGTACCACTTGTACAATATGATGTAGATGTGTTTGGTTTATGATAATAAATTTTGTGCATTTGTTGTCACTATATTGGGTAGTTTTCATATGCTTACATCTTAATTTATTGTCGCAGTGCACATGACTAATACGTTTCTGAAGCATATTTTAATTGATCTTATAAATAACAACTAATATATTATGATACAATTAATATATTTTATTCACTTCTTTCGATAAAATAATAATAATTCAATTAACATAGTGATATATTATATATTCTATTTATATAGTGATATGTTATAATAATCTATTATGATTTTTTAAAGAGTTAATATATTTATTTAAATTTTTGTCAACTAAAATACACAATGCATTATTACTAGAATTACGAGTACTAATTTTGTTTGTAGTTAAGGTTATGCTTATAATAATTATTATAAATATATCTTAATAGCGTCCAATTATTAATTTTGATATTTATAATTTAAATAAAATTGAAATAGTTTTGTGTTATATTTTGGTCTGTAAAGGTAACTGATGATTCAAAAAAAAAATTGATCATGAAAGGACTAGAACAAAAAAATCTACAACTTTTTTGGTATCCATTATGTTGCCTAGAAGGTTGTCGTCGCACCAAAATATTGACCTATTAATACCCAATACAATCACCAAAGTTAATGAATCCATGGAGGTCGTTAAGCCATGTCACAAACCCAGGCATTACATTACATAGCACAAGGAGGAAAATGGAACACACCTTGCAACAATCCCCCTAGCATAAGCAAGGGGTTTGGACCCATGACCTAGGCTCTAATACCAATTTTTGCACAGATAGTTGTCATTGCACCAAAAGATCAACCTATTAATGTCTGATATAACTACCATAATTAATGAATCCATGGGAGGTGGTTAAGCCATGTAACAAACCCAAGCATTTCACTACACAGCACAAGGATACCAAGGGTGCACACCTTGCAACACATTATCCATGAGCTTTGGCACAAAAAACAAGGAATAGTTAGAATAGTATTACAAAATCTAGTTCTTTTAGTCAAGCACCATTGAACTTTCATAGCTACGCAGAGATTGCAAATTTACACAAAAAACCATTGATGATTGGATTATAGTGGTTTTGGTTGTAATACACAGAGATGAGTATCGAAAAGAAAAAAACAAAAGTTGAGAATGATGGTTGTTCTTTAGCTACTCAATTTCATAATAGAACTAGTTAGAATTCAGTACTTGCATAAAACATTCCAATCACAAAATATTATCATCATTCTCAATACCCACCCGCTACCTAAGAAAATATTTTCCAAAGGTTTCCCATTGATAATGTCGTGCCAATTCCTCTATATCCAAGCACTATTGAATTTGGCTCCATTTTTTGATGAACGTTTGTCAACCTTTCGACAAATATTTGTTAGAAAAGCGACAAAATGATGAAAACAATTTCGTCTCTATTTTTTTGTCAAAATTTTGACGACGCATTAAATGTCAAAATAACGGCACAAATTCATCATTCATTGGCATCATAGAATGACTCGAATGTTTTTCAGAATCTCAATGAAAACTTCATGTATCCACTAACGAATTACAACCAAAATGCAATTGCAATGGCTCTTCTGAAGCATCGAAACAACAACAGAAGTTCGTCGCCATTTCAATGAAATGGGCAAGGAGTTACAATGAAGCCTTCGTCGCAGCAAGCAACTTTGTCAAACCTTTTATGTGATTTTTCAGTGGAGTTCATCGAAATTGTGATGAAATGGGCAAGGAGTTACGATGAAGCCTTCGTCATAGCTAAGCAACTTCGTCGGACCTTTTATGTGATTCATCGATGTCCATCAAAATTGCGATGAAAGTGGCAAGGTGTTACGACGAAGCCTTCATCGAACCTTTTATGTGATTCATCGATGGACTTCATCGAAATTGAGATGAATCAGGCAAGGATTTATGATGAAGCCTTCGTCACAGCTATAGCAACTTCATCGAATCTTTCCGGTGATTCGTCAGTGGGTTTTGTCGAAATTGCGACAAAACAATGCAATTTTTTTATAAAAAAAATTGTTGAAATATACCATCGCGGAGACTCTTGGTGATGACCACAAAATCCAACCCATCGGTGAGAGATCAATCATCGGCACAGGATAGAAAACTCACTCTGATAGTCCATGTCTTGTCGATGACTTCCATCAGCAAGACAGATCCAATGTCACACCGATCTGACCTCTTCAGGAGTTTTGAACAATGTTGGTTATCAGCAAGACATTATGAGGGTCTTGTCGATTAAACAAGTGTCTAAGAGCAAGTAAACAAATGGAACCTATTTATTTTCTTATTTTGGGGTTCTTTAAATCATAGAATAGATACCAAGTCAAATAATATGAAAAAGACTTACTTCCATACAAATTAAATGATTATTCTCACAATGGCAATTGTCTAATTACAACAATAATTCCATAAAAGGTTATCCATGCTTCATAAGAGATGACTGATCATACATACATACTGCAAGATGCATAGAAAAAGCATTACACTTGAGAACAACCAAGGGCTAACAAGGGAAGGAGTTAAGAAACAACTCTACCTATCATCACAGTTCTGTTGTTCCCCCCGAGAGAATCCTGCAAAGACAAGTTTACAATACCAAGTCAAATAATATGGAAATGACTTACTTCCATACAAATTAAATGATTATTCTCACAATGGAAATTGTCTAATTACAACAACAATTCCATGAAAGGTTATCCATGCTTTATAAGAGATGACTGATCATACATATAGACTGCAAGATGCATAGAAAAAGTATTACACTTGAGAACAACCAAGGGCTAACAAGGGAAGGAGTTAAGAAACATTTGGACTGAAGAGAAAATTGTAGGGAAAATGTTGAACAGTTTCAAGAGAACAGAGCTTGTAGAACATATTCTTGACCTAATCAAGCTCTTGAACAACTTAAACAAAATTAAAATACTAACACATACATGAGACATGTAATGAACTTCCAATATCTACTATCTTTTTCTTTTTTTTGTATTGAAAATAGTTTAAGGTACATTACATATCATGAAAATTCCTATCCAACATTAGGATCAGTACAACATCAAAGCATTTCCATAACAGGAAATATACCATATCAGTACTTTACACAGCAAGAAAGAAACCAAAAAGCACTAGTTGTTTTCAAAACCAGGATAGACAATACAAATTGATGTTAACAACACCACAAGTTGCTTCTATTCAAATCAGCGTAAACAATACATAGTGTTGATTACATTCTCCTCATTGCTGACTTCTTCAATATCAAGGCTCACCATTATTTCTCCTTGGGGGTCCAACTGCTGGGGGCTGCACTATCTTTCTAGGCTTGCAACTTCATCAATTGCTCTCTGGAGCTCATCAAATGTCTACTAGAGCAGCATGGTCTCTTCCAAGCATAACCTACAAGTGGGTCCACTTCTTAGATCCTCTCTGGTATTGTTAGCAGCACCTTCAATTATTGACTTCAAGAAATTCTCCATTGAGATCTCCACAAGAGTTGAAAACTGCAAAGCAACAGAGTAGAAAGTGAGTCTCTTGCAAGACTCAGTAAGTACCCTCTTGATACCCTTAAATTTATCATCATTTCTTGCCTTCCACAAATGCCACATGATCTCATTGGATAAGAAATACCAAAATAGCTTACAATCAAAATTGAGCTTGAAATTACAAAATAGAATATCATGCCAATTAATTTTACCATTGTTATTCCAGACCTTCAACTTATAGCAGAATAAGTACCAAATTTCCTGAGCATAAAAACATTCAAAAAGAATATGTTTGATAGTTTCCAGAGTCCTACAGATACTACAGATTTCAACACTTTCATGGTTAGATTTATAGGGATCTATCTTGTTCATTAATGTAGAGGTAGGTAAAGGATAAATAATTATAATTGTAACACTACTCATAGCCCAGTAAATTATGTTCATAATTTTTGTTCAATGGACCTCAATTTTATCATTATACTACCCATCTAATACCATATTTTAATCCAGGGTTCAACTTTCTCAAATCTAAGAAGCACCTTCAATTAACCATTTAAAGTACTATAAAATAAGGTAATACTTTTACTTGAGAAAGATTGGGTACACTTGTAGGATTAAAGTTCTCACAATCATCAGGATTTATTGGTACATAGACACAACCTGCAACATATGAAGTAATGGATGACTACAAGTTAGTGAAATGGTTCTTAATATGTGAGCGGTTTGCAAATTGATTGGTAGAAAATAAGGTTACAAATAGATCTACATGAAAAATTATGAGGACAATCTACTGTAATCATCAAAATAGATGAAAAGTGTAGAGGAAAGAGTCAAGCTACATCTCTAGAGCCTAAAAAAAACACATGCAAGAAACATAAAAAAAAAGAACAAACCAATTTTTGGATGAATACAAAATAGTGCCTTCAGCAAGTGATTCATATGCTTTCACACCTGACATAGGACATTAAGAATATTTTAGTCTTCCTCTTTGAAATTAACTACTTATAGAATAAACCCAGAAACCAATATTATATACCTCCATGTCTAGCTGCGGGTAGGTATAAGAGAAAAAAAATTCTTCAATGCAATGCCAAAAAATATCAATGTGTGTGTAGGTTTTTATTACTCAAAATATCATTTCAGTGCCTAGGGAAAAATACCAAAGTGATGTTTTAAATTTCAATCTTCACATAGGCTCCCTTATTGCTACACATGCATATACAAGCATTATTCGAGCTCTAAACTATTCAAATATTAAGGATTTAATTAGCTATAAGATGGAAAGTTGTTGTTTAGACATAATCCATCATCTTTTGCATATCTTTATTCACTCCTAGCGCTTCATATAAATTTGTGTAAATGAGACAGAAATGTGAATCTTTTATGACAAAGAAAATTCTTAAAAGGAGGGGGGAGAGAGAAAAGGGTAGGGGACAAGAGAATGCTTGAATGTATAGCAAAGTATAACATTTTGATCATTATAACAATGAAATGAATCTTAAATTTAAAGCATTAATATCATTTACAACATTTATGATCAAGAATGAATGTAAGTAAAGAAAATTTTGCATACCTGTAGATGGTACAAAATTTCATGGTTAATTTGAAGCCTCCCATCAACAACAAGATCCAAATGTCCATGTATCTATTTCAATCAAGCCTCTAAACCCTTCAGAGCTATCAATTTTTCCACTAACCTGTTATGCACAAAAGTCAAATTTTAGAGCTATGTCACCACTAAAAATAGAAGAAACAGAACTTTGAAACCAAATCCACACACAATACAATGTGGTTTTCATACAAATCCATACAAACAAACTAAACTCAGAACATTGGAATGGAAACAACTTCAAATTATGATGCACAACATGGATTCAGGGTATAAAGAATCATTTTACTGCCACCATAGTGAAAAGTTAGCACTTTCTTTCATCTTTGCATATTGGTTTGATGTTTCAAATGATGCATTTCTTCTATTGAAAAGTGCATTACCTTATTGATCTTCTCTTTTTTTCGAGAATAGTTTAACATTCTCTACTTAACAAGGCCAACCACATGACGGTGGAAGCTCATTTGGCCAGTCCCACCCCCCTCACATCACTCTCAATTCCCCATACCCAATCATATAACATTAATCATTCATTCATCCATTAATAGCATATAACATTCATTCATCCATCCATTAATAACATATAACATTCATTCATTAACATATAACATTCATTAATTAACATATTCACATTCATTCATTAACATATAATATTCATTCTTTCAGTTTTTACATATTATCAAAAATATGGTTGCCATGATATGATTACAATCACTTTTTTTTTGTTTTATTTTTTAAAGCTAAAAAATATGAAGTGGAGTATCATTTTCTAAATCATATGTCCCCCCTTTAGTTGTTTTTCCCTTTGCTTGTGATCTTAATGTACGCCTAGTCATCTGCTCACGACGTGGACGCCGCTGTAAGGGGGGTCTACTACAATAACAAAGAAATGTTAAAATGATATGTTTTATTATTATTGTTACAAGTATTTCATTAATTAAAAGAACATTAGAGTGGTTCTCTTTACCTGATGGGTCCACATCATGTTCTTGAACTTCTGTTATAGACTCGTGCTCAACATGTTGAACACCCTCTAAATCCTGATCTGCAGTTGAAACATGAAAGGTTACATTAATTAATACACCAATTGAAATTAAATATGTTTAAAAGAACATGATAGTGGTCATTTTTACCTGATGGGGCCACATCATGTTCCTAATCATGCTCAACAAGTTGATCACGCTCTACATGCTCTAAAATTGAAACACGAAAGGTTACATTAATTAATACACCAATTGTAATTAAATATGTTTAAAAGAAATTTAGAGTGGTCCTCTTTACCTGATGGGGCCACATCATGTTCCTAATATTCTCTAGCCTGATCATGCTCAACATGTTGATCATGCTCTACATGCTCTAAAGTACTAGGATGCACACCATGACCTTCATCTACAGGTTGTGCTCCACCCTCACCAGGTTGCATTCCAATGTCATGTGCAGTATTATCATTGCTTGAATGTTTAAAACAAATAGGCATGCAATTACTTTATGGTGGAGGGTATGTGTAGGATCATCATGAAAAAAATAGGTTAAGTGGCAAAAAATTTAGAAAAATCAGTGTTAGGAAACTTGATGTAAAAATTTGAATAAGTTATCCATATTATTTCAAAAATATGTAAGAATAGAACCTGTAGAAAATTGAATGTAGTTTCTAAACTACTAGGTTTATTTAAAAATAAATAAAATCTATTTTGTGAAAATTTGAAATTTCAATTGAGTAGTACTTAAAATTCATGGAAAAAATAAGAAGTAGGTGTCTGTCTGACCACCCTACCCATAATAAAATGATAATATTTTTTTATAAGATTTTATATATAAGTAGAGGACTCATGTCTAGATGTGATGCATATTTTTTGTAATTTTTTTCCAAGTAAATAATTAATTATGAATTTTTTATTACAACTTTTTAAAAATATAAAAACTCGTATGTCTGACCACCTTAACTTGGTCAAAACTTCATGAAATTCAATTTTTCTTTTTTAATCCTATAGTATGTGAAGCATAGAATGTGACGCATGTTTCAGATTCAAAAAATGTGATACCATTTGAAATTTATAGATGTTTTTCAATCAGCCTATTGATTAGAACTTTAGTCGTAATTCTAATAGAAAATAAATAATAATTATTTATTAAATTCAAATTAAAGCATAATGTATATTGGTGGAAATCTAAGAATCTCCTCTAAAAACCTTTTTTGTTTCATCAATTTTGGGTGAAAAAAAAGTCACCAACCACATACCCTACAAATACCCATAATATTGCCACTTTTTGGCTCATCATGATCCTGCACATACCCTAGAAATTAATATTAAATAGATTGCACAAGTATTCAATTTTAAATAAAATTTATTGAGTTTATTTACCTACGTGTTGGATGTAGTGGAAGGTTGTGTTTTCCCAGTCAATACTCTTAGGCATTCAGCCACGGCTCCATAGCCTTGCTGGAAGGCAATCTTCAAGTCATCTTCTATGGGAATTCTATTGAATTCAGAGCCCTACATTTTTGCATAAGATCATGAATTTTCCTTCTATGGTGTGATAAAACCAAAATTGTTTTCAATTTATTATTTGGATACTATATTTCATTTATTGATACTTACAATTTGTGCGGCTAATTCCATATAGCCACCAAAGCCAAGTTTGTGTTGCCCGTATTTTTCTAGTCTTGCCTTTGTTGCCTTCGATGCGTCGGGCAGCCTATGAAAAGTTTGAAATATGTTAGATTATGTAAAAAGAAAGATTAATCAGTATATAATTACATTGTTGATAGTATCACATACCTTCCTTGGCCCGGTGGTGTCCTTTTTTCTTTTCATCCTTCTCCTTTCCATCTGACACTAGGTCCTTCCACTCCCTCTCCGGAATCATGGGGGGATGCTCGTACTTTTTTTTATTCTCTAAATGTGACCTATATTGGTCCCTCGCATACTTTAGATAGGTACCAACTTTCTTAAGGACCTTGGTTCGATTGAATTTTTTATCACCGAACAACACAACTAAACGGTTAATGAGCTCATCTTTTAAATCTTGATTTTGGGCATTCCATTGTGTACGTATGGTGGGCTTGAAGAGCTCCAATGTAATATCACTTAGATTTTTATGAAAAACATCATTTCTTGCAAAATGATCATGTGATCAATAGTCTAAAAAGAGCAATCAATAAGTAAATTTCAATTGAATTATATATAATAATAATTAAAACATTTTAAAGTACCTGGGACCTACTCTATCTTTATGGGAATGAAATCCTCGATCACCACAAATGTGACCGGAAATGTTCTCATACTAGTAATACAGGAAGATCCAGGAAATACTACTAAAACATCACCAGTACTAGTGGCCTCTGCATCCCCAGGTACATGTGCTGATGCATGTTCTGGCATGTGTTCATTGCCAGAGGGTGCATTAATGGATTCCTACATGGTATGTGTTGCCGACATTTCAGGAGACAATATAGGGGTCAGATGATGTGATGTATGCATAGGAAGATTAGGATGGACACTTGTACTAACCCCTACTCCTTAGGCAGCACTTGCGGTACCCTAATCATGGCCAGGAGCATCATGAGGAGGCAAATAATCTTGTAAAAACAACACATATTTTAGTCCATGACATAAAAGAGTACAAAATATAAAACCATGAATGAACTTATGTTATAATTAAAAACTTCATGATAGCTTACTTGCAAGTTTTGTGATCTCTCAATCAATATTTTAACCCTCTCTCTTATCTCATCTGTTTGAGGCACTATGAATATCAACTTAACGATTTTTTCATTGCATTTTTTTTGGATCTTCCTTATCATATCGAGAGGGTTTGTTGAATTAGTGATGTTGTCATCACAAAATATTGATTGCACCTCACTATGGATGCTCTCATCTACTACTGATGCCTTTCCCCGATCAGTAGACTGCAACAAGAATATTAAAAATATTATCGAAATTAACCCAATAAACTTATGAAAAAAGCATAATAATAAAACATTTTTTCGTATCTAATTTGTACAATTACAATGAGTTAAACCTGTTAGGTAGAAGAAAACCTAAAGATACATTGCAATCTATGCTCTAGGCTAGAGCCTTCTTCATACGATCAATGTCCCATTGTGACAAAAATTAAATATAAAAAAACATTACCGAAATGAAACCATAGACTTACAAAAAAAAACATAAGAATAAAATGGTATATTGGACTCATTAATTGGAGATTGGGTAAAATGGTACATAGTACGTACCACCCCCATAATAACTATGTTTGTAACTAAGCGATTCAAATTGTAATCGATTAGCAACTCTTCCCCTGCAGTTATTGATTTTATTGCACATACGAATACACAGTCTCCCTCACGCACCTTGAATATGCAATTGGGTTGCTTATTTGTTGACCCAGGTCATGTACTATTTATAAACCCTACAATATTCCATGATGCTTTTGGCCTTGCGTCAATGTACATAGCCACTCCTTTATTTTGATCCTTATCTGTTAGTTGTATATAATTTGTTGACAGTGCATACCTACGCATACTTCGTGTATATCAAACCAATTGCATCCAATCTTTGTAATTGTAACAAGGTCCGAGATACTCCATCATTTCAGTAACTTTGTCATAACAAACCTTTATGTCGTCCATGCAAAATAGGCCCAAACCATGTAATGACGATGGTGCTATGTGATATATCCTCTTGTTGACACAAAAATCAGTGTTTATTGGAGGAAGTTCCTTGGGTACCCATTGTTTCCGTAGATGTTTGTACCTCAAGGGCACCTCGACGTCTCCTATGCTCTCATCATCATAAGAACATGACCCACCTTCAGCAAGAAAAAATTCCATGCGTTTACGGAATTTTCTTCTAATCTTTTGACCTCTAGTTGATCTCCTTCTTTTAGACATACTACATGTCTCACTTTCCTCTTCTCTTCTAGAATTTCCCTCGCTCGAGGAAGATAGATCTGAAAAATACCTATTTGGTGGTACCTGCACTCATAAGGATGTTGGATGAAGTTCTTTCATGGTGATGTGATCCCAAGGTGACATTATGATTAATCTATCATTTCATTGCTAGAATTTTGCAGGTTATAAGGTAATCAAGTCTTGATAGATTGCAAGTTATTGTTACTACCATCCAAATGTGTCCATCACAAATCAAATCTACTTAATGTTTTAACTCCCAAACTTTGTAACAAGTGTCAAATGTGACTATGGCCCACTAGTTACACAACCAAGGCCTCAAATGTATTCTCTAATTGTAATCAAAGGACTTTTTCTCTTCATTCAAGTAAATAAACTTGAAGGGAAACACCACCAAGTGGTTTATTAGACACTTACATGACTAAAAAAAGCAGCAATTTTACATTTAATTTCCATATGTCTAAGTGGTTAATGGGGAGGGAGTGTGTACTAGGCCTGGTTAAGTCATCATAAGTTTATGCTTTGGCAATAATTTTTTTTAAGTCATCTTAAATCTTCCTATGTCTAATTGCTAGGAGACTTTTTGAGTATGTTTTGGGTAGGATGATTAATAGAAGAGGCCAAAGGCCTTTCTCCACATGGTATCCAAGTACACATAGCGTGATCTTCTCCTCTGAGTTGGACATGATTTAAGAACTTGGGTAGGAATTATTCATTTAACCCTAAGGTTTTACATCATAGTAGCATCATTGGAAAGTATGATCAAATTCTTCTATTATGAAGAATTGGTCTATGATCCTCTAGTAATCACACTATAAATGTTTGTAAGGATAAAATGACTAATTGCATTAGGTAGGAGAGAATCAACTTTGAGTTCTTCAAAGATTATATGCCTCTATTCATAATTTTTAAGGGTTGTGTGTGTAGGAGGTTATCACTACCAAGAAGGGAGGGGACCTTTCCTTGTATTCTTTTATAATTTTCATTATTCTTATTTATTTTACACCTACATTTACAAATACGCATACATATGCATTTACTGTTTTCATTTATTTCTCATGTTGTTTAATAGTTTGATCGATTTCATATTATATGTGTTGAAGACTTTAGAATTTCAATTACATTAATTTATGGATATGTTGTATCTATAACACTACAAAACCATATGCTCTTTGTATTTACACTTGCATTTAGAAATACACATTTATATACATAGATATAGATTTCTTTAATGATATGTTGCATTTATTGTTCTAGGAGAGCATCCAGTAATTGCATTTACATTTACATTTAAATACATATACATACATACATACATACATATACATGTGTGTGTGTGTATCATTTATATTCAGTGTTTAGAAACAACCCATTAGGTTTGCACATGGATAAAAATTTATAAAATCAGATCTCCCATACATGTTTTGTTGAAACCTAGGCTTGAACCTCTCATTTCACACGTTTTTATTCACAAAACTATTGAGGACAGCAACTATCCCTTCTTTATTTCTCATCCTACACCCTATTCATCTATCCTACAATTACAATAGTATCCATGGGGGCTCTTACACAAGCTATAATAATCACAAAAAGTGTAAGAGCCCCTTTATATCATATTTGGACTACAAAACCCTGAAAAATAGGGTTACTCAGATTATGATTTGTTGGTGAGTTGTATGGACAAAATCATTAGCACCAGCTCATTCTTGTAGTCTTTTGAAAGAGAAGCAAATCAGATGGTAGTTAAGTACAAACCTTATAGTGTCAAGGTGGATGAGGTGATCAATTTTGATTGGCCAACTGATGAAGAGTACCAAAAAAGGGTAAATGTATATTTAACTGAGGAAGAGTGAAAAGGAGTAGGCTGCTAACGGTTGACAAATTAGCTATTGCAGTTACAACAGATTCCAGTTTTGTTTTTTGGTGACAATCTAGGCACAAAATTCTTGAAGTTTTTTGTTGTTGCATCAACCATTCTCAGTGGGCACGATGAACAAGAAGATTCTCTAGGGAGATTGTTGTTGTAACAAATTTTTGGAATATCAGAAGGTGGTCAAATTGGCTAGTAACATGTGTGCTTTCTGGCTCGATGCTTGTTTGCTCCTTTTCTATAAGAAGGATTTCAAGGCTAGAAGTACAGGTTAGCAAGTTAGATATTTTTTGTTGAGTCTATATAAAGTTGCAGAGAAAATTGTAAAGTCTGATGGTTTTAGGGAAAATGCAATTTAGGTTTTGATTCATTCTATAGTAGGTTTTGAATTCATGGGTATTTGATGTTTTATGACAGTACTAGAATTTGAATTGATATGATTAATTCGAACTCATGTCTCTCCATTGTACTAGCATATCTGAATTTTAAATAAAATGATAAAGGGTTGTTTCGTTCATCTC